>JAOXYH010100870.1:0-17304 GCA_028566455.1 Botula fusca
AACGATAAAAATTTGTCAGCATTAAATCTAATTCTAACACTGTTGGGTTAATTTTCAGACGTTTATATATATATATATATAATTCTGAAAGGGGACCACCCAAGGCATTCCATCTAGGTTCAAATTGACCCAGTGGCCAGTGGTTTCAGAGGAGCTGATCAAAATGTGAAACGCTAACGATAGACGGAAGGCAGATGCTCAGTGGTTACGTAATAGCTCACATGACCCTTCAGGTCAGGTGAGCTAATAAAATAGCTAGTATCAGTCTTAATGTCTTATTGTACCTTCTATGGCCTCCTTAATTTGAAAGTCGATGTTCCTGTAACTTTTCAATATCCGCAGTTCATTTGCGGTGTAAAAGCATCTTAACAGCCTTGTTGCTATCTTTAGTCTAGTATCAACTCCAGTCAATACAGTCTGGAGCTGACACTTTGTGATGAAAGCATTTGATCCAGGTACGATTTCGATCATCTGAAATAAAATGCAGATTATCTGTATTTTTTTTTTGGATAAATTACTTTCCTATAAAATTTATATCTGATCACCATACTGTGAAAATGACTAAATATTTTAACATCTTTGTGCCATTAATATTATTCTCCTATTAAAACACAAACATTATGTAGATCCATCATATAATCATCCATGCTTAGTATTGATTCAATCTGTGCATCAGTTTCTGATAAGATGTTTGCATGTATTTCCCATAGGGTCCTATGTTAACTATGTTCCGTGGTGGCGGCCATCTTGGATTTCGGATCCACACCAAACACAAATTTTTGTTGACGACTATGCTAGAATCATAATCTATTGGCTGTGTATTTACTGACAAGAAGATCTTTGAAAATTTTACCCAATCAGAACACATTATTAGCAACACAGGTGGCCATGTTTAATTTCGGATCGGGACCAAAAATACAAACTTGATAAGAGTGTCACACAGTGAACCCAGTAATACCAAGGTTGGTTCATTTGGCCAAGTGTTTCAGAGGAGAAGATCGAAGTTTACGCCGGATGCAAAGTGATGACAAAAGCTCACATGACCCTTTGGCCCAAGTAAGCTGAAAATAATTTTAATAGTGAATTATACAACAATAAAAAAAATGTATAACTTAGGCCACACCAAATTAATGTCTTGTTCGACGGAATCGCCGCTCCGATTTTTCCGATTTTTTTTTTCTTTTTTTCAAAATCCGGAAAATACCATTTCCGGTCCGTCATTGTTCCACATTTTAGTTATCGGTGAACATTTCCGGTTGATTTTGGAAAGCAAATCGGTGACAAAAGCAGCAAAATGTTGAAGATTCTTTAAATAAATGACATTCAGTCTAGTGAAAGAAAAGTTCTTTGGCCAAATACATTAACAACAGGCGTTGTTTGACTTTGGCAAATGGAAATGATCAGCTTCACCCTTCAGCTCTTCTCGCTGTTGTAAGCTGACGCAAACACCGTCGGCGTAGTGAAAATGTTACTGTTAGTCCTGTGATAAATTCTGTTGTTTTTTAGGAAGTCCTTGTTTTCTATACCTAACCTGTGACCCACTGCACAAAAACGTTTCAACAGCGTGAATGGCTCAACCAAAGCTGTGGAACTCCAAATAAAATAACTTTTGATGAAAAAGTTATACAGTAGCTTCCAAACGTTCTCAGCTAATATAATTAAAATATTATTGTGAAATTGGGCACCATTTACCTTTTTGGCAAACTAAAAGTTACATAATACTAGTAGTTACTGACTCGACATATATGCTTGTTCTCTGCAATTTCTAATTTCATGCAGGATGTTCCATGAACAGATTAAGACATTAGTTGTTTTGGTACATCTTGTTTTCCCACTTCTTTTTTTTTTAATTTATAACAAGTTAAGCATGAAGATTGTTTGTATCTTCTATGTAAAGGAAGAGTATGGACTAAATGTACAGGAGAGGCCTGTCAACCTCCAGAAGTGCTGTGGGGGGTCATGACCCAACATTTGGAATCAAAATGTTGGGTCATAGTTCACAACAGCATTTTTAAGTGATAAGAATTTAAAAGCGAAGAAAAATCATGTTCTCAAATAACCAAATAACTCTTTCTCATTCTTATTTTCCATGAGATACAAGTTAAGCCAAATAAAGCAAATTTTGGTATATTTAGTCATTAAAAAACTTTACGACTCATGCAGTAAATAAGTATTTTCAATATTTTTATGTTGTAGGGGGAAACCTTGGAATGTTAGGTCCCAATGTTGGGTCATACTTGCAGTTGGGTCAAGAGGCATTTGGGTGGGGGGTGACCCACCAATTTCGGGTCACTTGGCAGCAATGCAGATGTGCTTATCTGAAAATGAATTCAAAAAAGCGAAAAAAAAAAATTTTCGCTTCATCAGATTTCATAAAAAAATAAAAATAAAAATTTCGCTCCCCGCCTTACTATTTTTGTCTTGAGAATCCGAAGAACCAGATATTTTTTGGTGTGGCCTAAAGTGTACATATATTATGACTTCTTCATGCACGACTTGAACTGAATTTATCGAACTATTCGAAATTTTTCAATATGACCTATTACAAGTGGAATAAGTAATACCTACTCAAGTAAGTGAATAGTGAAATATAGATAATTCTGTTGATGTAATATTTTCCTACACGAAGGAACATAGCTTAGAACACTCATTACGCTGACACAGAACTTACCAAAAGTGAGTGAAGCCTGGCAAATTACTCTTGAAAATAATAAGAGATAGAGAGAAACTGTAAAAACCAAAAATAATCAGCAAGACAATATTTACAAAACTCTTCATATATTGAAATCGTCAGACGACTCCATACATGGGTTATTTATCTTTATACATAAATTTTGACGAGTTTTGCTGCTTTTGGTCAATATCTCGAAAAAATAATAGATACAGTGAAATGCAAAAAAAAAACAAAACAAAACAAAAACAAAAACGAACAAAATCAAGCACGACAACTGAAATTACACAGTGACTGAAATTGTCAGACAACTCCTTACATGATATATTGGTGTTATAGTGTGACGAGTTTTGCTGTTTTGGGGAAAAATCTTGAAAGCAATCACAGATAGATAGAAATTGTGATACCCAGAAATGATCAAGCTCTAAAGAAGCCTCCATTACATTGAAATCATCGATAGATGACTTCTTACATGAGTTATTCGGCTTTATATGTAAAAATGTGATCAGTTTTGCTGTTTTTTGCCAATATCCTGAAAGCAGTAACAGATAGAAGGAACTGTTAAAAACAAAAATGATCAGCAAGTCAAGCTCTACCAAAGTCTTTCTTACATGGAAATCATCAGACAACTTCTTTCAGAGTTATTTGTGTTTGTACCCAAACTTTGAAGCTTTTGGTATTTTTTGGCATATGTGGAAAACAAAAATAGATAGAGAGGAACTGTGCAAAAGCAAAAATGATCAGCAAGTCAAGCTCTATACGGTCTTCATTACTGTGAAATTGTCAGACGCCTCCTGTCATGACTTACCGGTCTGAAGAATGTAAATTTTGACTATTTTTGCTGTAGTATACTAATATTTACAAAATAATACGAGTTAGAGAGAAACTGTAAAAATAAAAATAGTCAGCAAGTCTAGCTCTACAAAATTCTCCTATTATATACATTGAAATCGTCAGACAACTCCTTACATGAGTCATTGGTCTTTATACGTTAAAGTTGACGATTTTAGCTCTTTTTGGCAAAATCTTGAAAACAATAATAGATAGACAGAAACTATTATAAGATCAAATAATCAGCAAACCAGTATGTTATGCCAGGTGAGCGATACATGCTCCTTGGAGCGTCTTGTTCTAATTTTCCCCCGATCAATATTAGTTTTAATCTTGTAAATGCCAGAAACAACTAGACTAGCCAGTCTGAATAGCAGAGACAGTTTTAATGCACTAATGTCTACCTGCCATGACGACCAAAACAACCTTCCTCTTTCCGAGAATAATTTGTACATGTAAAACAAAGTGTGATACATTTTGTACCGATTTTGATGCATCGGATGTGCAAATTTCGTAAAGAAATTACTCGTCAGCGCTACCAGGGACCAAAACTTTGGTAGACCACGACTGTCATCAAAAATGTGTGAACGCGAGAACATGCCAAAACGACCGATTTGACACATAAATTATGTGGTTATTTAGAAATTATGAATGTTAGTACTAATTTTATAAAATGCGTCGTTTCGGTCTACAAAATCATGTAGACCAAAGATTTTTAGAGTGCTGACACAAACAAAGTTGAACAAAACTGTGAAAGAGAACTTTTCTGACAGTAAATTGGCATTATTGAGACTCCTTCAGGAACACCTTATGTCACTCCCGGGTTCTGGTGGTAGTTAACATTGCTATAGTTAGTGCTTTGGTTCTCGTGCATGTCTGATCTGTTTTGTTTGTTTGCTGCATGTTTTTTTTTTTTTGTTTTTTTTTATTTCTTTTTTGTTGTGTCCTGATTCTCGTTGTTTGTTTCCGCGCTTTTGCCTTGTCACGAGTTTTGGATTTCTGCTTGAGCCTGTTGCTTCGTTATTCTGTAGCCGATATTTGAGAAAGTCACTTTGGACATCATTGGCACGACAATACGTACTGTGAAATGTAGACACCATAGGAATGAGACGGATATACATGTATATTGAAACTAGAAGGGGCGGTTCACGGTTAGATTACTAAATAAAAGTAATAACAAAATACTGAACACAAAGGGAAATCATCAGTTAGAATTATCATTGTCGTAAAGTTTCGATTTGAATCGTCTCTTATTTGGGGATTTATAGAAAATATTTTTAATCTTAGTTTATTGGTAAAAACACATAACATTGATCTTCAATAATATTAATAGAAATTTTTTCCGTTTGTGTTGTAATTTTTTATCAAGGTAAATTTTGGAGTATGAATTCTTACTATTATCTAATTATAACAAGCTGAACTGGTAACACCCTCTGGAACTGAAAGTGCATACACAGATGCATCGCTTCGCTGGTTGAAATCTACATTCCATGGTTAAAATCTAAATTCATCAGATGCATATTTCGAAAAATTATGTTTCTTCAGTGAAAGATGTTCTTATTTCTGCCGAATTTGAATAATTCATAGAAATCATATTATTAACGATTAACAGTATTGTGTTTGAAGGGTGCCGCCGTGAACTGGAGGTCGCAAATGCAGTTTTAGTAGCGACGCGTAGCGGATCCATTAAATGGAAATATGCGACCATCAGTCCTAATTGACGGCTTCATCTCTTCCAATACACTCCTGTTATTACTATTTCCATGTATTACGATAAACAATACCTTTGAGTTACCAAAAAAGCTTTTAACTGTAGCAAGACTAAATGTCGCGTAACGTTGTTACGGCATTTTGTGCATTAACATCATACCTAACCATTACGTCATATGAATACATTCAGAGCAGAACATAAGCATTGAACATTAACATTATTTTTAGTTCATGTTCGCCTCAGATTAAAATATCATCAACATAAAACTTGGTTTTGAGATATATTGTATTATTATTGTCGATAATATTGCAATGATTTGACATTTTTGATTTCAAGAATTTAATATGACGGCCCATTAGAAACGAGGGCTTGGTTACCACATGTCAATTGCGGATTTGATCGGAAACAGTAGCTAATGAGAAAGCATGTTAGATTAAGATTGCATTAGAATATATATTAAACAACTCACTGTCGTGCATCTACAGTTCAAATTAGAGCATTTCGGCAGTTTTATAAAGAGGTCGTGGGCTATTGACGTCGTTTCTAGTTTAGGAAACCGCGGGCGGAAGGATCGAAACCAGCAGTTATAATATTTAAATTATAACACTAAATGACTTTTTATTCTTATTTTGGTGCATACTATCCTAATTATTTAATAAAAGTTTTAATAAAAAGGTAAGGACAATTTAAGCGGCCAGGATCCGAGTTATTGTTAGCACAACTGGGGTCATTTTTTTACATCAAAAAGCTGCAGTTCATTTCATTTTATTTTTCAGAACTTATCACTTTTAAAGTTAACGTCAACACGGAAACGATTTATTTTTCCAAAAATGTGTTTTATTTATTTTATTATTTTTTTAGGAACAATTTGCAATATTTTCTTTAGATTCTATTTATTTGTATGTTTTGTCTGAACTTTGTTAATTTTGTGAACTAACTTTTGTTTTTGTTTTGTTTTGTTTTGTTTTTTGTTTGTTTTGTTTTTTGTTTTTGTTTTCGTTTTTATTTATTTTCGCAGTGATTTTAATGCTTTAACCGCAAAATTGTGCTCTTATTTTTGTATTTAATATACACCCTTGTTAGCAAAGTCTTTTTTTCCCGTTCTTTCATTTCAGTTAGATTAATTTACGTCTCAAGTTTTTTTGTATTTTGATTTTATTTGTTAGGGCGTCGAATTATTTAACATGGGAAAAGGCGAACGACGGGTACTATATAACAGTTCAGTATGAAGCATATATCTTTAGGCATGGATTTGATTGAATAATGATTGGACACGTTTGCGCGCCCCTTCTGAAAGTTTTTGTTATATTCAGCCAAAATTTTAATCATATCAAAAATAAAGACCTATCTGCTACTAGGTCAATACTGTATCCCCCTTCTTGGAAATTTGAAAAAAAAATACCTGCTGTCAATTTTAAGATAATAAATAGATGACCGTGTCCAGCAGAAACAATGCAAAGTCATTAGTAAATAATCTAACCGCTGAAATTAATTTCCCTTTCTTGTTCCCAGATTACGAATTGATATTATTTAAAGTTAACTTCAACCCCGAAAGAGACCTGGAGTGGGTTGCACAAACGTCAATTAACGTTAATTGTCAATTAGATATTTAATTGTCAGTTAATATTTAACAAATTCAACTACTTAAATAGTCAATCAACTTTTGATAGACAATTAAATTCAACTAGCGTTTGTGCAACCCAGTCCTGATTATAAATGAATGGTTTTTTTTCTCTTTTTTTGTAAATTTTTAAACATATTTTTAGGTTGTATTCGTTTGCGTGTTACTGTCTGACTTTTTGTTAATTGTGTAAACTGATTATTTGTTTGTTGAATTATATTTCCGCCATAAGTTTGATGTTTAAGCGGCAGAATTGTTGCCTCATTTTTGTATTTAAATAAATGCCTTTGTATAAAAATTGCTTCTTCTTATTTCATTATCTTTTTTATTTTGTGCATGTTATGTGGTAAAATAAACATGGTGCTTAACTTCCGTTTTCAGGTTTTGTTTTGTTTGTATTTTGTTTTTCTTTGTGTGCATTACTTTGTTTAAATTGATCGGGGCACGTCACATAATTTAAAATCAAAATGGTGGACAACAGACACTAAATTATGGAAAAGCTCACAGGTGAGCTAAGAAGTAACTAAACGAATAAAATGTGTAGTTTACTCTGAGCATATCCAAGCGACCCCTCCTGGTTCACATCATACATGTAAATGAATTAATATAAAAACTCTTTTACAGAAAAAAAGTGTTCCATATATACTTCAATTATGAAAAGCATACTTTGTTTTATGACCGGTTGTAAATTTTATGAAACTCTATCCTGTTTGTTATAAAGGATAAATTTTATCGACATTTCGACCACAATCCGTTTTTGTAAAGTTAAAATTGTTTGTCAAACTTGTAAAAATATATATCATTTCACAAAATAGCTTTCTTGAAGATTTGGAAAATTTCTGCAAGCGTTTGTGGAGGAGTGTCGGAAAAGAAAGGATTATGGACGGACCCAAAGACTAACTAATAACTGTTGCTAAGCAATGTGAAAACATGACTTTTAAAAATAGTCTTACCTTGAAAACCTCTGAATTTATTTCATTGTTTTGAAATTACTCCGATTCTAAATTTATCCTTTCAAACTTTCCTGGACACTTATATTACACATGCGTGATGGCTGCTATTGATTCATGTTAACAGTTATGTTAATGAAGGGAAAATATCAAATTCTTCATATTCACCCATATAAAAGTTATTACCAAAATATTGGTATGTCAACCAAGTAAATAAAAGCTAGAGAAATTAACATAACAAAGTACAATACACTTTATGCCATGATATGCAGATTTCGCAAACTAATTACCCGTCAGCGGTGCTTGGGAACAAAATTTTCGAAGACCACACCTGTGACTAGAAAATGTGTAAGGCAAGTAGATGCCAAAGTATTTTCTAACATTTATTGTGCTTTAAATTTTAAAATAGCACTATACAAATATGTTATTCCTTAACCATGAATAAGTTTTATAACCACATATTGACTACCACTAAACTCAAAGTCCTTTTAGCGACAAGATAATAAAGTAAGTGTACAAAGTGGACAAGGGATCAGAGTGTTTATGCAGCGTAATATGTTGGAGTAACTATCATTTTCAGGTTTGGTATCTTCTATAATTTATTCACAATGTTTTGTACACGACGTTTAAGGAGATTTAATAAATTCTACATTAAAAAAATCATCCTCTGCACAATCAGACATCAAGAAATCCTCAGCCGATTGAACATGACCACAAAGTGGAGTTTTCATGAGCTATCTATGTAACTGTACGGAGAATACAGCACGAGAACTTCATTGAAAAATTGATTAAACCTAAGCTTACATCGGAATCCGTCATTAAGGAATCGTAAGTCGATTAACCATAACTTCAAAGTTTGAAGCGTCTTCTTGGGATGGAATTGTTGCAGTTTTTGTCTTTAAATAATTATAATATACCTTATTTGAATATGATAGTATTGATACATTATAGCTTGCTTAAACGTAAATTTTAATTAAAGGAGATATGTAAAATCACAAATAAGTCGATTAAATCTGACCTCAAGATTACAATATATTAAAGTTTGTCGCATCAAGATATTGCAGAACCATAAATGATGTATTTTTGTGCTAATTTAGTATTCGCATTGTTAATGGTATCTATGTAGATTGGCTTCCCCGACTTTCAGATTAAATTCCTCATATACTTCCCTTCTTATTGGTAGCATGCACAATGCCGGTTCTAATGTACTGTTATGAGGATTCAGTATTCAGTGTCCGTTTGGAGTTGAATTCTGACAGACAAATTATTTCAACTCGACGATTATGTTAATCTGTTCATATATTGACAAAAACAAACTTTCAAGTCATCTATGTTTTTTAAAGTTGCATGTTCTAAGCGTTTGCTAAAGTAGAGCCGGCAAGCACTTTTTTCCAGAAGATAGGTAACAAGATGGAGCTTTCTTGATAAAATTTTCTTCTCGCAAAAAATAATATGTGGACTCGATAGATGGACTACGACCGAGATTTTTTTTTTACTTTTTTCTTCCCAACAACTCGGTAATGGGCTTACTATTAAATGCTAATACTATCAAACAGACGATTTGGAATCTATAATTTTCTGCAAAGGCCTAAAATCTACTTCAAGCGTTATTACAATGTCCGCAATCTGAACTTGGGGTCGAGGAAGTGGGTTTATTGCTCCAACCTGAAACCAAAACGACAAGTGTATTTTCAGAACACTTTCCACTATCTTCTTCTATATTACCAAATTTAAACAGTGACTATGTCTATATTTGACATTGAATAGAAGATTTTAACGTTTTCACTATCAACCTGCCTTAAGCACCGTATGGGCCTAAACCTGACTTTATAATTCCGTCTGAACCTAAATTATGCATTGGTACAATGAAAAAGTATTAAGTTGTAATTTTACACCACTTGCTTTATTCATTATTGCTATGAAAGATTTTTGGTTTCCTATTTCGGTCATTTTGGCATGTTCTCGCTTTTACAAATTTTGATGACAGTGGTGGTCTTCCAAAGTTATGGTCCCAAGCATCGCTGACGAGTAATTAATTTATGAAATGTGCACATCTGATGCACCAAAATCTTTTGAGATATACACCATGACGTATTTGGCCCCATGACGCATTTAACCATTCTCAAGGAATGATGAGCGAGAACGAATGTTTAAATTTAGTTTCTTTAAAATGATGCTTAAATTAAACTAATAAATTAAATTAAGGAATAAATAGAAAAATATGTATTTTGCATTAAATAAATAAAATTGTTGAATGACTAGGCTAATTAAAAAGAACAGTGGGCGATGAATGATACACAATTATAATAATAACTTTCAAATAATCCATGAGTGATTGAATTGTTACCCCATAATGAGACTAATCCCGTAATTGTATGTGTCAGGGTATTTCAATAAACAAAAGATTAGTTTTTGTAATTTTATATTCAATGAAGAAGTCAATCACATGTAAATTGTACATGCACATAAGCACACGTTCTTTTCTTCTTTGTCTGCCAAATAAAACTGTTAGGATAATTTCAGTAAAACGGACAGTATTTTAAGGAAAAACAAGTGTACTTCAGATAGTTTTTATGTTGCTTAAACAATGGATGAATTTATTTATTTGTAATATAACCGGATTAATTGTATTTGTTATAAAGAAAACATGGCCAGTGGAACAAAGATACGTTACTAAGAGTTGCACAAGTTGCTCGTTTTTATATGACTGAAAAATGATATTACTAAAAATTAACAAATGATTATTTTGTTCGAATGACGAATATGCTTTTCTTTTCAACAGTAGCCGAATATTGGTGATATGATTATTTTAACCTCCTTTTTCAACATCTTATCATGTATTTCTTATTGAAATGGTGCTTATTGAAAATTCTCTCTGATACGGAAAAATAATAATGCCAATCCGATGTGGGAAAGCGGACAAAATTAAATTTGCCGTTCCAAAATATTATAAATTATAATTGGCAACAAACCTCCATTAAGCAGAATGTTTACAAATTTCGAAATTGCAGCTTATTTGAAATGTTATATTTGGAACATTGATGGCGTGAACAGGCACACGTAAATAGATACAATATACAATACAAAGAATATGGGATATGTGTCGAAAAAAACAGCCCATAACTTTTCAAATAAACTATTGTAATTTTAAGGTAAATTTAGTTGCACGTGAAGCGCTTTTTATACTGCTCAAACTAAAAATAAAATCGTTTTGAACAAGAGCAAACTGTAAATTAAATAAATATTGCCCACAGAAATACCTATGCAATACGTTCACGGCAAAAATCGTAAATACGTGTGTCCAGGAACAAGACAAAAGTGTAGAATCAAATAAAGAAAATGCAACATGACGAAAAGAAAGAAAAACAGAAAAATCATGTTCTTACCTTAGAAATAACTAGACAATAAACCTGAAGGACTAGGTCCGATTACATGTTAAATCGGCCGAAATATTTTAAAATTTATCTTGAATTATTTCTCGTCTTTTCCATTTTTATTCTATAGTACCAGCCTTCTTACAATATTTTAGAAACAAGTCTTGGAAATTCCACGTGCAAAGACGTCACAATCAGAACGTAAAACTCGGATCTCGCGTAATAAAACATCATTTTTTAACATTCTTACATGTTTACCGGCTTTTAAATAACCTCCGTAAGCGAGTTCCATTTGCATATTTAAATACAAAGTAGATTCAACTCAGACCACCATCTGGATTAAATATTGTTATGGTACTCGAATTCGGAGAGTGTCTAATTTTATAACTTCAAAATGGGAAAGGTTATGACACCCTACATTTTTTTTTTCATTTTTCCTCAGATAAGGTCTGAATTTGGTTTTGAAAACGATGGTTAATCAATTAAAATCAAAGTAGAAAAAAGTTCTAGTAATGTAAGTGTGTTATTTCATGTGATATGGAGCGCGAATGTAGGAATCTTCTCTTGTCTGCTACATAATATATGAGACTCCGAAATACCCATTTTGGAACACTGGAAATTGATTTATCAGAGTCCGGTCTTAGGTGTATTAGAAAATGAACTTTCCTGGATTAACACATTGTTAGATCAATGACCTTTCGTGTAACTGAGTCTTTTCTTCATCGTCCTTGGGTACAAATGCATGTACCATGCGTTTGTATTTCTGTGAATATATCATTCCTTCATCTGATATTGAGAGACCAGGATTTATACTTCAAATCTGTATTTAATATTTCATAAATTATTAAAGCTCTTGCTGCGTTTTTCTCATCCATTTACGGCAGATAGTATTTATTACTGACGGTCATGAAGGGATCGGATGAATCTTACATTCATCGAATGTAGTGCACTTTCCAAGCTTTATTGAGGGAAAAATTCAAGGAGACCCATATATTATTAAATGGTATTGACGCAAAACATAATATTGTCTTTGGGCAGATGAGCTCAATACGGGAACATCACAGATATTGAAGCTTTTCAAACTCTTTTTTTCAGCAAAAATTCTCTAGACCAGTCGGGGTCAGTTTGGAATCCAGTCTTCATCTAAAACATTACACTACTTTTCTATAGCAAGAGCCTTGGATCGAATATAATTTCAAGTTTAAAGGTCAAAGATTAAGGTTAAACTACAAAAACAAAATAAAACTCCGTAATAACCTTTATTGGTACAACAGACCTGCAGTTTTAAATCGAACTCTATCAAACATAGTACATTGCTTAATCGTGGTTTCTAATGAAGTTAGTTCAAGGGTCAAGGTCCCATAACACAGGCAAAGTTAAGTTTTGTAATGTAGGTACCATTAACATGTAGTTTTGCAAACCAAATCAGATTTGGCTCATTGTTTACCAGTTGTTAATGTCTTTGCAAGGTTTAGTACAGATCCACTGAAAACGAGCTGTACAGTGTACCCAATTTTGATAGGCAAGGACGGACGAATGGAGAGTCCCGTTACAATATCCCTTCCACAACTTTGTTGCGAGGGGATAAAATGTTTGGTTGCTAGGGAAAGAAATGGGTTGCTAAGGCTATTAATTCTACATTAGATACTGTATATCCATTTTTAGTATAAACATAAAAAAACACATGCAGTACATATTTCACATAATTTCAGATACAAAATTAATTTTGTGCTAAAAAAATTCGAATATTTCCATAATTTATCATTTATTACACATTTTCATCTTATCACCGTTGCTAGCAACCAAACGAACAAGATCACAAGAAAAAATATCATTTTGTGACTTCCAAATCAAAGACTATAATATATACAATTACTATAAAATTTGGAGGTGGGGCCAAAAACGGCTCTTATCATACATGGTATTGTACTCAGTTGCTTTGATTTTTAAAGGGCTACATTCATGTACCTCATACAAAATATCTCACATTTTCTAAGGATACAAAAATGCTATTAAACATCGGAATCAACGCAAAAAATAACTGTTCCGAACAAAATCATTTGCGCAGTCAATAACTGCTGCAGAAGGTCAAAAATGTACTTGCATTGACGCCTAAACACCGGATATTACCACTTGCAATGTGGCGGGTGCCGTTAAAGGGGAAAGACCTGCATGCACCTGACGTCACTCCCGGGTTTGGTTAGAGTTCACAATGCTAGTACTTTTGTTCTCGTGTTGCATGTGTCTATTTTATTTGTTTGCCACATGTTTTTGGTTTTCAGTTTCTTTTTTTTTGTCCTGGATCTCGTTGTTTTTCCGGACTTTTCCCGTTTTCCGTTAACAATAGTTAATTTTATGCCCTAGGATATCTTAGCTTTGATTATGTTTTGGTATATTCTTTATTTTTTTTTATTTACATTTTTATTGTGCCCCAGTTCTAGTTGTTTGTTTCCGAGATTTTAGTTTGTCCCTTGATTAACGTGTTTAAAATATATACATTGAACTTGTTTCGTCGGTATTCTCTTGCCGATCATTGACGCCTATTGTTTAATATTGTATCAGTGAATTGTCATTTGAATGACAATTTCGACATTGTCATTCGAATGTATACTTAAATTCGTGTGGTCATACATGGAGTTGTGAGTGCTGCAGATGATTAACAAGATTATAAGCAGATCATAATCACTACTGCTTAACCATATTCAGGGACAGCGACGGAAAAAGTCTTTTTTTTAACACAAGTAAGAGGGATTTGCTGTTTAAAATTACATTTGGAAATATTGTTCACCACGTCTTTCTCTAACAGCTTGATTAACCTTGGTTTCCATAATGGTTATTCAAATTTTTATTGACTTCACTGTTGTATAATGTTACACTCCACTACTTCCAAACAACAATTTCATGATTTTTAAGTGTAACCTGTGAACTATTTGTAAATGTCCAAATTAAAGGTAATGAAACGATTGCACTCTTAACGTGGGACATTGTATCTTCCAATACCTAAAGAGGTAATTTGCACAATAAATTTGCAGCTATTTTATGCTAATGAACGTTAACACAAGGCGCCTTGCCACCTCGATAAAAACCATAACAGTTTATGCACTGTAAAATATTACAGAACAATATCACAATAAAAAATTAAAGATAGTAGCATTCAAATATCAGTATAACATTAATTCGTTAATTTCTGGATGGACTAAAGTGTAATAATATTAGCTTTTTTGAAATGCCGTTTGTGATTTTTCTACAGTAAAATTCAGGATTTAATTTACCATATCTTTGCATTCCGAAAATACAAAATTGACTACCAGAGTTTTCTGTCCATTATTTTTTATATTCACTTCATCCAAAAACGGCAATATATCAGTCTCCAAAAACATTTTGGACAAATCGTTTCAAAAACGAAATTGTGTTTTATCTTTATACAGAGAGACCAATCTTAAAGTCTAATGTTTGCTGTATATAAATTGTTATTATCAAAATATTATTTTAAAACATCTAAATAAAAAGAGCTGCGAAATATTAAAAATTCGCACTATTTACCCCTTTTAAGCCCTTTAACTGTACATTTGTACAAAATTGGTTCAAATAATACAGAAAGAGCAAAATTTACAACAATATTCTTTGCACAATATACATAATACCGTGACAATAGGTAATCAACATCAAAAATAGGAAACAAAAGAGCTGTCCAACCTCAGAAAATACCGTAATCACCAAGGAAGCAGTGTTTATTGTTTCATTAATTTTCTATTCAATATATTTGCTTTAAAGGTTCATTTTTTCAAGATTACAAAAAGAAGCTTGTCATGCTATTTGGCTGATTTACACTGGTTCGAGGGATTCAATTAAGACAGACAAATACTAGTATACTTAATCTCTTACCTCTTTGCATTTATTGAATTTATTGAACCGTTCAACTCTACTGGGAAACAATTAAGCTTTCACATTTTGATGGTTAGAAATAGATAGAAACTTAGAGACGTTTAAGATGCAATCACTATACCAACTTTTAATTTGAAGTTCTAAGTTCAGAACTGGGATAGGTTTATTCATATTACATGTACTATAATTTTGCTAGAGAGCGAAATAAATCCTTTAACAACATATTTTAAATATTTACGGATTAAATACAATTTATTTCAATCAATATGTTAATTTTGCAAAAAAGAACCATTCCAAATAAATCAAGACTGTACATTATTTCAGCGTGCTTAATTGGTTATTTACTAGTATATAGTTTCTATTATTTTGAATCTTTATTTCTAATGAAACATACAATACTACGTTATATCGAAGATTTGAAAAATTTATATGAAAAATATTGATATCTCTCATTTTCTATCATTATATGCCTTGAATTTCTGTTGTGATAAAGATCAAAACGTTTCTTCGATTGCAATCTGCTATCTCTTCTAAATCATTTCAACAAATTGCGCGTTAGACTTGTCTTTTACATCTATTTGATAAATGTGAGAAATGTTTTATTCCTATACTAAAATATTAGCACTTACTTGTACAGAAATTGGAAAAAAGGATACATGAGGTAGATTGCACGAGAAAAAATCACATGAAATACCGAGTGATAACCATTATGCTGTTCATTTTGAAAGTTAACATTAAGCCTTCAACCTATTCCCTACAGCGACAGGTACGCTTTCCTATTTATATGATAACTACTGCATACGTTAAAAAATGACCTGTTAGGCTACATATCCTGGATTATAAATATATATATTGAAACTTAGTAAAGTTTTCTTGTAAATGCTGACGTCTTTTTACAATGATTAACATATTACATAAGACAAATATTTACATTCCGAGCACCAAGGAATTTCAAGAAACTTTACAAATGAATACTAGGTTGAACTGGACAATAAGAAACAGGTACACTGCACAAATCTTTTTTTCTAAACACTTATTAAAATGGAACAATCGCAAACAAATATTTCATAATTCTCTCACTCCATAACTGTCAAAACAAAGGAGTACGCCTGAAACACGGGCAATCATTTTACCGACTGCACACTGCAAAGACACAAACTCCTCATAATGTAAATGGAAAACAAAGTGTGATACATTTTATACTGATTTCAATACATGGGATATTCACATTTAGTAAATTAATTACTCGTCAGCAATGTTAAGAAGCAAAACATGTGAAAATCATAACTGTATTTTTGTAAAGCCACAGATGCCAAAATCACTGAAACGGGCAGCCAATTACCGACAGAGCCTTGCATGAAGGAGATACTCCCTAGTTTATTAAAAGTTTGAAAAGAGGAGATAGAGGAAGTGAAACATTGGAAAAAAACACAAGAAATACTAGGACATTACCACAAATCAAATGAAAAGCGCTGTTCCTCGTGGCTTACTGTGAAAGTGGATGTAAGGATGTACGTTGGATGCTCCTCGTGGCTTATTGTTGAAGAGGATGTAATGGATCCTTACATTGTGGACGTGGATGTGATAATGTTACGCTACAAGCCCATACCCTTTTGCAAACTTAAGATGGCCAAGCGTTTATAAAAGCCGTACGTTTTACCTTTTATCAATACCTTCTTCTATTAGGTGACATATATGGGTGTATTTGAATAATACATTAAACTTTATGTCCCTTTCATATAAACACTGCAATCGTTTTTACGACGAAAAGATAAGACATATATTTACGCAGTGGGAGTATTTTTAATATTTAACGAAAATATTCACAAAGCAATGTAGGGTTGAATTAGACAATAGGAAACAGGTAAACTGCACAAATGTTTTCCTTAACTCACGAGTAAAACGTGTGAAGACCGGAAGCCATGAAGAATGTTCTCCTGAACACTCCTTTGTTACAAAAAAATAAAGACGGTTCACCTGAAACATGGGGAATGATTTAACCGGCTCAACACTGGAAATCGACAAACTCATGATTATATGCACTTAAAAAGAGGAGAAAGAATTCACATGGGACAAAATCTCATGTAATACCGGTTCATCACAAGAACGGTGTTTTCTGTTGTTCCTTGTCTTTGAAGTTGATGTATGATCTTAAATAATAGTTCAATGTTTTATTGTCATATGAATCATAAAGATTCGTGACAAAAATACAACAAATAAACTGAATAAAATAAAAGCAATGTGGAAAACGTAAACCAGTA
>JAOXYH010100871.1:0-10570 GCA_028566455.1 Botula fusca
TGTATATGTATCCAGATTTATTGTCCTAAGTCTGTGACAAGGTACATGTATATGTATCCAGATTTATTGTCCTAAGTATGTGACAAGGTACATGTATATGTATCCAGATTTATTGTCCTAAGTATGTGACAAGGTACAAGTATATGTATCCAGATTTATTGTCCGAAGTCTGTGACAAGGTACATGTATATGTATCCAGATTTATTGTCCGAAGTCTGTGACAAGGTACATGTATATGTATCCAGATGTATTGTCCTAAGTCTGTGACAAAGTACATGTATATTTATCCAGATGTATTGTCCTAAGTATGTGACAAGGTACATGTATATGTATCCAGATTTATTGTCCTAAGTATATGACAAGGTACATGTACATGTATCCAGATTTATTTCCCTAAGTATGTGACAAGGTACATGTACATGTATCCAGATTTATTGTCCTAAGTATGTGACAAGGTACATGTACATGTGTCCAGATTTGTTCTCCTAAGTCTGTGACAAGGTACATGTATATGTATCCAGATTTATTTCCTAAGTCTGTGACAAGGTACATGTATATTTATCCAGATTTATTTTCCTAAGTATGTGACAAGGTGCATGTTTATGTATCAAGATTTATTGTCCTAGGTATGTGACAAGGTGCATGTATATGTATCCAGATTTATTGTCGTAAGTCTGTGACAAGGTGCATGTATATGTATCCAGATTTATTTTCCTACGTATGTGACAAGGTACATGTATATGTACCAGATTTATTTTCCTGTGAATTCGGATTACAGATATCTGTCCTCACAGCAAAAGAATTGACTTCATATTAATTTATCAGTTTGAAAACAGTTTTTTTAAATGTTTTATTCAGATTCTGTTTTAGAACTGAACACTGGACAATTATTCATGATACAACAGCAAGCGTAATTTTTTGTTCCTTAAGGCCAGAGTGAGCTTTTTTATCACTTGACGTCTGTCGTCCTTCGGTTCATCCGTCGTTAGCTTTTCGTTTAGAACTTCTCTTGATTCCTCCAAAATCAACGGGCTCTCGAATATCATCTTTCAGTCTCTCCTTAAATGTAGATTTGTCAGAAGTCATCTGTAGTACTTTTGCTGTCATGGTGAGGAATATTTGTATATCGGTCTCTCCGTGGTTTTCAACTACATATATTTCCTGTCTGTACCTGTGTCAGCCTAAAAATTAATTTAATTTTAATTTAATTCTATCGTCCTGTCTTGCTGTTTGAATGTCCGTAAGAGATTTTTATAACTTTGTTTGTACCTGCATCGGTAACCAGTTTTGTGGGGTTTTTTTTGTCGTGTTTATAACTCCGAAAGTCACGTCTGCTTCATTTTATCCCGTGTGTCCGTTCGTGTCTGTCTGTACATGTAAGTTACGCACTGTCTTTTGTGGAATTACTTCACGTTTAAAACATGTCTTGGTATAAATTTCCGAACCAATGAAAAATTCTCTACATTGTATAGAAGTTGGTGAAGTAAATGGTAATTAAGAGGAACGAGTTAAAACTTTCAGACATGACAGAAAATTGAATAAAAATGATTTTGGAATGAAATAAGGCTTACTCGAATATTTAGTGAAAGCAACACGTTCACTCAACACGGGGACGTGTTCTTTACGTCACGTGTTTGACATGTGGTGTTATCGATTTCGTTTTCTATATGTACTGCTGTTAGGGTTTACACGAATATTAAATGGTAGCTACGTATTTACTAAAACCACGGTTATTTTCATCAACACAGCTGTGTGTTTAAAATCAAATCCAGTTTGGTATAATGCTTTGTCACGTGTAAGACAGAAATCTATGTAAAGGAATTCACTTAATAATTTTAAAAAAGAGTCCCAAGTTTTATTAACATAATGAGCTAATAGGCAATTACAGCCAATTATGACTTTGTTGTACCACAATAGATAGTAACCTCGGCACTGATATGTTCTAATGGAAAACTGTAATTACCATATAAACATCGTGACTATTGACTTAGTTTCAGTTATTAACAAAATAATCATATGCGATGTATTTGAAAAACCGTAAAGAAAATTTCACAGCAGGTGAGCTCTATATAATGTTTCGTGTCCTTGCTTCTTAAGTGATTTGAAAAAAAAAAACGAATTCTTACGAACAAAATAATTTAGTTTGATCTGTAACTTGAAAACGATTAGTGTTGGTGCCAATCAGTCGCATGTCGGTCGACTATTATAGCACCTTCATATAATTAAGGTATTTTAGCCAGTGGGGATTAGCATCATTTTTTCCGTAAAAGTTATTCTGCAAGTATCGGGTGTATCTGTATAAGATCACCCCGAGGCCCGTAAGGCCGGGGTAATCTTTTACTGGCACACCTCAGTCGAGTGGGATAACTTTTTACATCCCAGCTGGACAAAGGATATGTTACGTCAAATTGATCGTCAAATAAATAAAAAAGTCTGTCTGTGTCATTTTAATAAAATTGTTCGGTATATGCAATAAATAGAGGGATGATATTGCTCGAGGGGTGATATTCATGCGATACGTATTTTGTCGTGTTATCCCGTATTACATATTTTTTATTTTATCATATATTTCAAAACTGAACAGTATGCGATACGAGCTATGCAATTCGGGCTAAGCAAAAGAGCCTGTATCAGATGAACTGAAAAAGGCCAAATTAAATACCAAATTTCTGATAAAACACCATACTGAATCTGTATGGGCATGTTCATATGTGTAAGCTAACGATTGATACACGTGAACGGCGTGTAATAATGAATAAAAGGTTGCAACAGTATGCAAGAGTTCCGCTTAAAGTGATTTATAACTTGTCTGTCTGTTTTTCTCAAATACGTTGCAAGTCCGGTCCGGGGGGGGGGGAGTGGTTGGGATTGCGGTGACTGTTCAAATTTTATAAGCCGTCAGCAGCTGAACGGTTAATGATCATTTTTGTTCAATCCTCATAATAAATTGAGATAGTTTGTAGAAAACTTTCGCTTTTTTTTTTTGAAAATTGTTTCAATGAGTAGCAATTATAATATACACAATCAGTCAAGGTACGTATGGAACATATGAAGACTATTATAATAGTTGGGAGATAATTTTCTATAATTAACGTTTTTAGATTTAACTAATGCTTTTATGCACGAAAATTAATATTTAAAAGGTATATTCAGTAGGTATAGTTCACGTGACCATCTCGTCGGTAACATTTGGAGGTTTCTAGGGGTTGTCTGCGTCAGTTGCATTAAGCAGAATAAGTTTTAAATTAATATTTAAAATACACCGTGTGTCACTATAATCTTTTTTTCATTATAGACTTTATTTTGTAAATACTGTACATAAAAATAAGCTGTAAAGCAGCATTTAATTATGTAATAATTACTTGATCTAGTGCACACCTTACTTTTCCTTATATATACCGGTGGCAACCATTTACAAACAGTCGTTCTTGTTTTCACAACATAGAAATTACTATATATAACAATCAATTCCTCCAGTACCACCGTTGTCTTGCCATATACCGGTAGCTAGTATTCAGTTTGTATTTTACCTCAGAGAAAAGATAATGGCTTATAGGATACCAAGTAGTAGTACCGTCCGAAAAGCCCAGGTATTACTACAATGTCAGCTATGTCAGGGCACCAGACCTATAAAATGGAAATGTATGGACTGTATTCTGTTATTATGTGATCATTGTAAGGAAAACGTCCACTCGAAAGTTCGAACAAAATCACCACATAAAATAGTGAACATTAAAGACCTAGATCCGACCACAGAATCTGGTGAATCGGCCGTGGATTTAGATTGTATCCCGTGCAAGAAACATCCACAACAAATGTGTTGTGTGTATTGCGTGAAATGTAAGGAATTAATATGTTCATCGTGCTTAATAAAATTTCACAAGGGCCACGACATAGACGAGATCGAAACCGTTTATAACGAAAAACTCAAACGTTTCCGTAAACAAGTTTCGTCCGACGTCGACCCAAAGGCTCTGTCTGTCATTTTTAGTTCGTTTGCAGATTTTGATATTTCCGATATACAAAAGGAAATAACATTTCAATTGAAAAATACATATTCAACAAACTATCCATTTATTCATCGACTCTCTACAACCAGGAATAAGTCACTTTGGATAAGCTGTTATGAAACTAAATCCTTGCAGGAAGTACAATGTGGATCGGAGTTACAAACACTACGTCAGTACAATAAGGCAGTGTACGACATGGCAGTGACAAACTCAGGAGATTTATTACTTACTATTATTGATGACACCCACCTTTATCGTCTGGACAAATCTGGACAGTTCACAAAACTTTATGATTTCAGTCCGCTCTTTCCTTGTGCTGTTCATGTTACAGATAAAGGTATAATAGTAAGTACTAAAGAACGCGGCGTTCCCTTCCCCGTCACCAAGGAAAGTCGACGTCAGTGTGTCGTACTTGATCCGTCGGGCAAACAAAAACAGAAAATGATAGAATGCGATAAACACAATAAACCGTTATTTACCCTGGTAGGTAGAATAACATCAAACAACAAGCACGATGTAGTTGTCATTGATGCGTTATCTGAGACACACGGAAAAATCATGGCTGTGAATGATAACAGTATAACATGGACATACACCGGTAATCCAGACATTAACACTGACCACCGTCCATTCTATCCTCAGGATATAGTGACGACTCCGTCCGGTAATATAATAGTAGCAGATCCTAAAAACCATGCTTTACATATTCTATCAGATGAAGGAGTTCTTCTGAAGTGTTATAGGACTAAGGATATAAACATAATATTTCCGTTCGCTTTAGACATTGATCAGAATGGACGGCTGTTGGTAGGATGTGCTAAATATAAAGGAGATAAGGAAGGTGCAAAGTTTCATGTCGTTGAGTTCAGTGGTTGTTAGACATGCATTAGTCAATGTTTTACTCGTCATACAAAATATTATAATCGAACTTCAGTACTGTCTCGTGTAGTAAAGTTTTTTTACCAATAGTGACAAGAATAAAAATTTATCGAACTTAAACAAATACTGTCGGTTTGATTCCGAGCCGAACAAGAAAAGGATATTATGATACATGTGACAAGGCAAAACAATACATGTAGATTAAAAAGATATCTTTTTCTGTGTACACGCATTTATTCATTAGCCTATTTAATGTTTTTTCAGTAAGTATACCATTAACCGGCTAGCTGGCAGTAATATCCAGTTCAGCTATTTTCGCCAACATTCGTTTATTGTTTATCCTTTCAGAAACTGGTTTTAACTGTTCACAGGCAGATTGGTGATTTTTGTTTAACGCCATTTTATTTATGTTTGTTTTTGAAGACTGGTCTGGAGTTATATTTCGTGAACCATACTTTGCAGTTTTTACAACTACGACTGTACATTTCTATAGACTGTACACTGAAAAGATATGATAGGACAAGCTGTACATTTCTATAGTCTGTACACTGAAGCGATATGTTATGACAACTTGTACATTTGTACACTAAACAGATATGATAGGACAATTTGTACATTTCTATAGTCTGTACACTGAAGCGCTATGTTATGACAACTTGTACATTCCTAGTACATCCGGTCTAGTACCGGTTTCTTCTGATGAAATATCCGATCTTTCTCCAAGCACAAGCTAGTGCTAATGCTAAACTGTCATTATCCACATACCACGTACCTCGAGAGATCTCAAATTGTTTTCAGGCTCAAATTCATCTCCATCCTGATGCCCTTTTCTTCTGATACTGTAGAATATCCGACTTCTCTCCAAGCACAGGCTAGTGCCAATGTTAAATTGTCATTAGCACATAACAAGTACCCGGGAAGAAGTCAGATTGCTTCAAAGTCCACATCTATCTTCTACATCTTTGATTTTTTCTCCTAATGGTAAGTCAAATTCCTCTCTCTATCTCTCTTTTTGGCGATTGTGTGCATTAGCATAAAGCTGAAAGAAAGAAATCTCGTATATTTTGGTTCTCGACATCCTTCAATTGAACTGAAAAATACCGTTTTTTCTCGTATATTTAAATGACTGACATTTATGTCTTTTTTTCCTTCAGTGTAGATTTCCGGTGCACTAATCGTCCCGTGTAAATGCCCATTTCTTGTTCTTGACCTTGTAAAGAACAATTGCCAATTATCACTGTCTTCGTGTCTACTTAGCTGTATTACATGCCGAGCATGTGGCCCTGAAAGGAATCGTTTTAAAAAAAAGTTATGCATTTCAAAGTCGTCAGTTGACAATTACTTCTCCAGACAGGTCACAGCTTTGTTGACCAACAACCTCCGCCTTCGTGTCGATTTAGCTGTATTACATGCTGAGCATTCCGTAGACATCTGTTTTATCCTGTCTGTTACAATGTGTTTTTACTGCAGAAATATGCAACAAGTTAGCTTCTCTGTTCAGAATGTGGCCCTGAAAGGAATCGTTCTTAAAATAAAAAAGTTATATATTTAAATATTAAAAATGTTTACTTTTTCTCCAGAGAGTTCACAGCTTTGTTGACCAACAACCTCCGCCTTCGTGTCGATTTAGCTGTATTACATGCTGAGCATTCCGTAGACACCTGTTTTATCCTGTCTGTTACAATGTGTTTTGACTGCAGAAATATGCAACAAGTTAGCTTCTCTGTTCAGAATGTGGCCCTGAAGGGAATCGTTTTTAAAATAAAAAAATTATATATTTCCAAGTCGTCAGTTGAAAATGTTTACTTTTTCTCCAGACAGTTCACAGCTTTGTTGACCAACAACACGTGGCAGATCAAGACTTCTTTGCCAGGGTAAGTCTATAATTTATTAATATTTCATGCCGCATTTGTGCTGCTTCAATGCACAGATATAGCGTTATTGCCATCTAGCAAAGAATTCCACTTCAACTAAAGTATGTTTCACCCAGCTGAGTCTGTCACAGTTTGGCATTTCTTGAAAAATTGGATAGAACAAACAGAAGTTCGTATTGAAATTTTAATTGAGATATAATTTTGGGACAATAGCTTTCTCACCTGTTGTCGTTTGTTCTCTGATCATGTGGAAATTGGCGTTTTTTGGACAAAAGTTTTTGATGGATATAAAAGAACTTATTTCCAGTAGTTGAAAGTATATATTTTTTCTATACTATATAAATTACTGTATATCCATACGATATCGCTTTTCATATTTCAAAATTTCTGAAAATCTTGACCTCGAGGATAAAAAAAAAAAGGTTTTAATGAAGAAATTAAAAAATACGTGGTTTTCCCACATGAGTGGATCAAAACTGAAAGGTAATATGAAAAATCGAAATATACAAAAGTTGCCGTTACATCATCCAAATAATATTTCATGCAAATTCGGTTATTTCCTTCCTGATTATTTTTTGAAAACAATAAAATGCGAGAGACTCAGTTCGGTGAAACGTACTTTAGTGCTAGTGGCTGTCTTGAACTTGCTGTGAGGTGTGATCGTTTGCTCCGTGTTGAAGGCCTCATTGTGACTTTGAGATGCAATAAAAGCGATGTTCCTTTGCTTTAGGTTTTGTCAAGTGCGGATTTTATGTCATGAATTTTTACACCACATCCCTTCTTTTCTTCTAATACTGGTTTTCAATAATTAAAATGATTTTAGTCATTCTAACGATGTCAGACTGAATATAACAAAATGCAAATCGAATGAAATTTCTGTTAAGCGAAAACTTTATTCGACCAGTACTATTTGACTGACGGGCATAGCCGTTTCGTGTATATATACCGGGGTTTTGAAATTGTGGAATAAGTAATGACACCCTTTAACGAAACCGAAACCAAAAATAGTGGACATTATTCCGGTCATTTTCAATATACTAATTATGCCTCTGTAGAATATCTGTCAAAAAGACGTGAAAAAGGTTACCATGATTATGGAAGGCGGA
Source organism: Botula fusca (assembly GCA_028566455.1). Classification (NCBI taxonomy): domain Eukaryota; kingdom Metazoa; phylum Mollusca; class Bivalvia; order Mytilida; family Modiolidae; genus Botula; species Botula fusca. The sequence goes on from JAOXYH010100871.1 coordinate 7,870, forward strand.
TGTGGCCATTTTCGTGTCTTCGAACCTTCGCGTAATCGCTTTCTAATTTTCGAACACGAAGACACGAAAAATGCAACGCGAAATCACAAAGACACGAAGACACGCCGAAAATGGGGCGAAATCGATTTCGCGTTTTCGCTTTTCATTTGTCGGGATTTCGCCTTCATTTGTCGTAGTTTCGCTTTACTTTTTCGTATCTTCGTGTCTTCGTGTCTTCTTTGTACTTTGGTGTCTTCGTGTCGTCGCGTTGAAAATAGAAAGCGAAGACACGAAATTGGCCACATCCGACTTCCATACATGATACGCTATAAGAAATCAGCGAGTACATTTTACCATAATGTTACACACTCTTCCCATAAGCAGAGCGAGGGGGTCAAAACGTTGCGGAAGAAATACAAAACTGAACATAAGAAAAACACTAACATAAGGTGCTTCCGTTTGAACGAGACTTCAAATAATCTTGACATGTGATTTCAATAATTTAATTGAAAGATTAATTAAAAATAAAGTTATTAATAAAAGCGAAAAGAAAGTCGGAGTTGTATAAAAGTATAATATAACATCAGATCTCTAGTGTTACTTTTGATTTTGCTGTTGCTGTTGATACAAATACAAAATCTTTTTTTTTTGTGTTTTTTCTTTGTTTTGCCACGCGTAATATATACAAAAAATCACTTGTTCTGTTGGAAAAAAATACTGATTTTCTGACATTGTGTAACCATGCATGTTTAATATAGAAAAAAAAGAAAATATGGTGTAAAGCGTGTACATGTATATCCAAGATAGGGCATGGTGCGAAACGTGGAAAGTCCGGCTTGTGCATTTAGAAGTGTTTTGAAAGAGATCGTATATGAGACGTTCATCACAGAATAGAAGAATGTGTTGTACTCGTTTAAGTTTTTGCCATTCACTGTTGTGCTGTGACATATTGCTAACTTGAACTTCAGTGTAAATGTGGCAACTTTTATAGCAAATTTATCCGTATCTGACGGCAGTTCAGTCGCAATTCTGGACTTGCAAATAACTATCTTCAAACAACAATACTTATTCACTGTGCTTCAAAAACATACTAAAAGTGAAGTTTTACCTAAATGTTTCAAATTTCTTAAAATCTTTGTCGTCATTTTAGTGTTTTTGATTTAGAAACACTGATATCAAGCGTTTTATTTGATATAAGAAGCATGTTTTTCTGTCTCATTTACGCCGTCACAAAACGTCGAAATGCACCGCTTGAATTAGACGTCGCACTGTGCATTTTGTTGTAGAAAACGTCACATAATAGAGAACGTCATGCAATTGTGGCGTACGCAACGTCGTTTAAAATTTGAATCTGGCAGCAAGAGGGTTAAGCATGCTTTTTGAAAGCCAAATTTAAGGTTTTTTTAATGATAATATAAGCGATATGTAAAGAAAGTGTATTGATGTCACATCACCAATATCTAGATAAACAAAGTCTTCCTCAAAATTTTAATTAATTTAAAATGTTTAAATAGTTAGGTTTGTGTCGACTTTTTACTGATCTTTTTAAGGCTGGTATCGTTATATTAGTAAGAAATCATTCGTAAAATTTAATATTTTTTATTGCAGAATGATTGACAGATTCCTGTTATTGTTTCTTTTCTCAAATTTTATATTAGCCAAGTCAGAAACGAAGAAAGTGGGCGATGAAATTGGTATGTATATTACAAGTAAAGGATATCTTTAGCGATATAACATAATGAAAAGAACAACCGACCCTGCCGTTGACTCATTTTCTGAGCGGTGAAAGTACTATTTTTTAATCATGTAAACTTTAAATTATTTTCAAGGAAGATGGTTGAAACAATAAAATTCGATAAATACAAAATTTCTGAAAACATTATTTATTATGTTCAAATAGGGTCAATCCATGCTTTAAAGTTAAACATATACTTGTCTTAAACTTTTTTTGAGACAGTAATCAGCATAATACAAAAGACATTTTGTTCTCCATTTTTACTTTAGATTTATCAATATTTGTCTTTTTCTTTTACAACGTACGCGTGCAGTCGAATTTCGACTTGTTACTGAATATAACAGAGAGCCATTGAAATCTAAATTGTAAAGGCATGGTGTTTTCTGTTTTATCATAGTAAATTTTCACTTTGTCAGAAGCAATATTCCAGCTTCAAGCTGTTGTTTTCATTTAGGAAATTTTACGGTCGTCATTATTATGAAATGGGGTAAATGTCTAGGAGCCAATATCCCATAAACTAATTGACCTTCATGCAGTACCAGATTCTTCCTGATTATCACTGCTTTTCCTATGTTATGGGCAGATATGGGCAGATTTTATTCTTATGATTTACTGACAATTTAATTCTCATGTCTTCAGTATTTGAGGCCACCTCAAGTACTGGATTCATTTGCATTAGTGCAGTAAAATAACAAAGGTATATTATCGTTGAAAATGAAACGTGTACATAATATGCTTAGCTGTTTGATGGTTTGAACGGGCTTTCAAGAGACTGCCTATGTAAAAGTCGGACAGCAGGTGGCACATGCACAAAAAATCCCACTGCTTTTTTGCTTGATTTTTATCTACATGGCCCTATGATGTTATAAACACTGCTCGTTTCCAATTTGGATGTGGGTATCGAGAGTTATAAAATACAAAGAAAGCATAAATATAGTCAATTAAAGGGAGTTAACTCTTAATTCTGCAATGCATTTTATCTAGAAT
>JAOXYH010100981.1:0-10570 GCA_028566455.1 Botula fusca
TATACCATACTATACTATTCTTTCTTCTGATCTGAAAAAATATGAAAATATACCAAGTTGACTAGCTGTGCTATGACCAACATATCATGCACTGTTTAGTTTCAACCATACAAATTAACACAATGTTTATTTAATTACAACTAGAACTGTTTGCAAGGCTTTGAAGGCCGCGTTTCTATCCTTATTTTTTATTAAAGGGATGGGATTTTGCGCAAAGGATTTTCTATTCATGGATTATGTGCGGAAATTGTTTCAGACAATGGTAGTCAATTTGTGTCAGATGAATTCAAGACTTTTCTTAGTGACATGGGGATTAAATATACATGTATTACACCTTATTGGCCACGTGCTAACTGACTGGTGGAAAATTTCAACAAGACATTGAAGAAGACTATCCGCGTTGCATGTGAGGAAGGAAATAACTGGCATGTTGAACTGTACAATTTTCTGTTACATTATCGTTCAACTTCACATACAACGACTGGATATGCGCCTGCTTCCTTGTTGTTCAACAGAACTATTAGAACTGTTACCTCTCGAAATCAAAGACAAAGTTCCAAGACAAGTGAACGAAAGAGATACGAAAAGACAGCTGAAGCAAAATTCTATGCTGAAAAAACAGAAGATTGGAATTATGAGAGACTGCGCTGGACAAAAAGTGACCATCAAACTAAGAGATGGTAATAAACTTTCATCGAAGTTCGAAAACAAAGTGGACAGACCGGAACCAGTATACTTGTATGGTCAGATAACCGACAAACTTTCTACAGAAACATTTCACACGTCAGACCGTATTATAAACAGTTAAAAGCTGCATATTCCAGGCAGAACCGTGACGACGATCGTCTCGTGAATGTTCCACCACACAGAGATCGAAAACAGCCTGCAAGATATAATGACTATGTCGTGCCGGGTTAACAGTGTATTGGAATTTATCAGATGTGTGATGTTTCACAGTATAGACATTTTAATTTTCCTGTGTGTGCAAGAGAGGAAGATTTATAGAGTAATGACATTTGGATAATTAAAAATTGTTTATCTGGGACTATAAATTTGCCGAGCATTATTTTAATGGTTACTCTTTATTTTGGTGATTTTAGATGGGTATTTTGGTTACAAATGGTGGCTGTAATGTCTGAGGGGTGATTTTATATGGGCAATGTTGATATAAATTGTAGCTGTAATGTCTGAGAAGTGATTTTATATGGGTATTGTGGTTATAATGTTTTTGGAGTGATTATATATGCCCCAGAGAAAATGCATCATAACAGATGGGATCTCACCTGTCTCCCATGTGAAATCACAGCTGTTTTAGGCGTGATAAAATTGTGGGAAATTTGATGGGATATCTATCAGCTATGCTCCCAGCCTGTGATATCAGCCAAGAAATTACAGTCACAGCTGTGATCTCACATGTGACGCAGGTGAGATCCCATCTGTGATAATGCATTCATTTTCTCTGGGGAATTTCCATGAACAATGTCTCATTTCATTTAATATGAAAACATTATCTGGCTATAATGAAACTTTCCTATAAGTGTGACGAAATGCTACCAGTTTAAATATTTTCCATAACCAAGGAGGAAATAAGATTATTTATTTATATGTGTATAGACCACAGTCCATCCTGTTTGTTGATATAATTGATTGGAAGACAAGTGTTTCCCAGTGTGTGTCATTTCTATCTTTCACTTAACAACATTGTATGTCATTAATTCCAGATAATAAACAAAATATACATAATAGTGTTTGAAAACTTCAGGATTTTTACTGAAATTTACATTGGGGGATGACCTCTGTTCCATTTCTGTACTATGTCTGCCACTGACAGAATTGGCTGTGAATGACTTTTCATGCAGTTATCAAATTAGCTCCCTACTTACTCACTGAAATTTATTTAATGTCAATGTAAAAGCTAGTCTATTGAGAATGGAATTCAAAATAATCATTATTTTATAAACAAGGTTTAACTGTGTAAAAAAGCCAGACCTTAGCATAAAAGGTTGAAGTATGTGCAATGTCAATGGAAATGTCATTCCAGGTAGACCAGAAATTTGTGTCAGTAATATATTCAAGTAGAAATATTAACTTACTCTGACAAACAATTTCAAACGTTAGCCTATCTACAGTTCATGTATATTCTGTGATTTTTATGAGCTTTACAAAGGTTGTCAAATTTAATCTAAACTTAATACATCCATGTATTTATCAGTTACAAAATTATACAATAATGAAAGGACAAGAAATCTTTAACAATAAAAGCAGGTATTTATCTTTTTCAGAAATAAAAAAAACAGTCTACATGCAGAAGTATTTTGTATAAGCAGAATTTTCGTGACTTTCAATTGGAGAAATGTTTTTGAATAGCATATGTTTAAAGGAAACTGCAAACTTAAACTATCAACCATCTTTCAAAGGGTTAAGATAATTTCTGATAAACACCTCTGAACAAAACAATCTACTAAGTTGTTTGAATAAGGGCTTATGTTTATCACATATTGATATTTTAAAAGTACTGAATTCCACATAAGAATTAGGCTGATGCAGTGGTACATGGTAGGAAATGAATTTACATTTTATATATGATTCTAAATCCAAAATATCTGTCTATTTTCAAATATCATAATTTTTATTTAGAGAAAAGTAGTACTTCCGAAACATAAATTACAAAGAAAGCACTTAAAATCTATCAGTAAGGTAAAGCAACTCATGAAAAAAAATTCAAACATAGGTTGTCACAAACAACAAAGTTTGCCTGGTAACGCCCATTGTCACTATAAAGGCTATTGTCTCTTTAGCTTGTCATCACAGTTAACCCATAGTGATTTAATTTTGTCACATTTTGGACAAAAACTCACCTAGATGCATCCTAATGTATCTAAGTTACATGATCAGGCATCAATTTGATTTTCTTGGAAAAAAAACTCTAACGTAAATTTTAACCGGATTTTCTGAGATCAATGAAGCTTGAAATCTAGGTCAAGGTGACCTATATTTGTCATGATGTAGACAGACTCCCCAATCTAGGTCAAGGTGACTTATATTTGTCATGATGTAGACAGACTCCCCAAGATGCATACCTATGCAAAGTTATATGTTCAGTCATCAACTGGAACTTCTTGAAGAAAAAAAACTCTCTGGCATAAACTTTAACCCGATTTTCTAAGATCAATGAAGTATGAAATTTAGGTCAAGGTAACCAATTTTTGTTAAGATGTTGACAGACTCCCCAAGATGCACCCCTATGTAAAGTTACTTGACCAGGCATCAACTGGAACCTGCTGAAAAAAAAAACAACTCTGACTAGATTTTCTAAAATCAATCAAGCATGAAATCTAGGTCAAGGTGATCTATTTTGTGTGGATGTTGACAGACTCCCACAAGAGGCAACACTATATAAAGGTATATGACCAGGTATCAAGTGGAACCTGTTGAAAAAAAAAAACTTTAACCGGATTTTCTAAGATTAATGAAGTGTGAAATCTAGGTCAAGGTGATCTATTTTTATCAGGATGTTGATGGACCCCAAGAAGCATCCCTATGCAATGTTATATGACCAGGCATCAAATGGAACCTGTTGAGAAAAAAAATAAATTAAAAAAATCTCTGAGGTAAACTTTAACCTAGTGGACGCGTAAGAGCATGAGCATGCAGATGTGGACACAGAAGCGGAGACAAGGACAATAGTCTCCCCCTCTACTGAAAATTGGCTACAATGCACATGAAAGAAAATTGCTTTAAAAATGGAAAATCCAATAATTCGACACAACAAAAAATGAATATGAGATTTGAAGTTTATTTATTGTGTAAATTATGAAAATATGAAAGCATTTTTGTACAAATTTCATTGATTGTCACCGACTTTGAAGAATTCCTACATGGAGTCATACTTAAATATATACCTCTTGTGGAACAAAAGATCATAAAATAAATATTTCTGAGGTTAAAAATTGCACAATGTATCAATAAACATGACATGAAAATAAAAATACACTGAGGGAATGTACATCAATGATGGATGGGATTATTGTGTTCCTGTGATGGACAAACCCTAGCAGATGACCGACGTCCAGTCCCTCTTGGTGAAAGAGATGACGCAATCCTGGACTGATGATAGTCAGGATGTAGAGTTAAACCAATACTAGAAGACAGTTCATCTTCAGGTATAGCAGAAATCATTACAGTTGGAAAATCTTGATTCAATCTGGAAGAATTATCATTACGCATGGCTGACCCTATCCTTGACTGACCCATCCGAGACGGACCTATTCTAGAACCCATCGATGACTGTCTCTAAATATAATCAGAAGATAAATCAACTTAGGCATGTCAGGAAATTCAAGACAACTAAATGAAGAGCAGGACCAAAAACTTTTTTTGTGTTAGAGAACAAATTACATGTAACATGTTTTTTCATACTTTTAGGCATGGCAATTTTTTTTAAATATCAGACCATGTGTCTTGTGGTAAACATGAATAGTCACATATACTCCTATACTTCTAAGTTGTAAGCTAAAAAAAAGAGGTAACATAAATTATCACCAGTACTATGCTCATGGGGGATTACTTGGGGTCTCTGCTAAATGAAAGTGTATGCACATAACAGGAGGAATTGGTCTACCTAAGGTAACTCTTATGCGAGTATAATTGAAAATTCAGGATGCTTAAATCAATGTACAGTGTACACTTGCTATGCTGCAACCTTTTGAATCAGCCATGATTTGGGAAATATACAAGGATAGCAACATACAGAGGAATAAATTAAACAGAAACTACACAGCTTTTGAAAAAGTAGACTTTGAAGATGGGTGGTGGTAAGAGGGAGACTGTCATTAAAGAAGGTCAGAATAACGAGGGAGCACTGTATAGTCATGCTGTAACTTAAGGAATACTTCCAGATACATCCAATATATCTATTATACCCTGAACAACAGCAGGTATCAAAAACATGAAGAAAGTTTCCACTAGCACTGTAAAAGAACCTTTAAAATTCTTTTTTTTTTACATAACATAGAAATTGTCTCCCTTTATTTCCTTACTGTTTCTGAAGCACAACATGATAAAAGTGCAGCATGATTAAGGCTAATCCAGAAAAAATGTACCATATCATGCTAACTTGTCAATTCTATTACTGCCAGAATTTTGGGTTCAGAGATATGAGAGATTTAGGCACATTTTTTAACCAGCCTTGAAAAGGATTTTGAGTGCCTTCAGTCAAGAGTTCAGTTTTATACTCTGTATCTCTAGATATCTTAATCACTGAATGTTCAACAGAGAACAATTTACATATTCTTAGATAACAGAAGCAAAAATACTGTGCCTATATCAAACATTTTTCAAGGCAAGAACATATGCAAAACACAAGTTTAATTTCTCTATCCTAACAATGTCTGGTATTGTTACAAAAAAAAGAAAAGTTTACATAACATAAGCAAACTAGATTATTACTGATGGTAATGACAGTCATCCCCACACCTCCATATATTCGCTAGTTATTACCGAAAATGCATATTCTAAAACTGTACAGCTATAAACATGTACAGTGTACAGAAATACTGAACTGAAATAAAATAAAAGCTGAAAGAGAGTTTAGGTCACATGCTGAAATCCTAAAATTTTCGTTTACAAATTCTCCCCTTTATTGCATATCTACATAATTTATATAATAGTAATATATATAAATAAAATGAAAATTGACAATTTTTACAATTTTCGACCCCTGGTGGGCCCCTTGTTTGAAAATAAAAATTCTAAAACCTTATTGCATATCTACATGTATAAAACGTACAATAAAAATAAATATAAATAAAATGCATGAAAGTAAAACGGAAAGAGGAGCTTACATCACATGCATGAAATTGACAATTCACAATTTTTGACCCCTATGGGCCCCTTGTTTGAAAATCACAATTCTAAAACCTAATTGGATATCTATATATATACAAAATTTATCTTTCACATGATGTACATGTATGAAAGACAAGAGGAACTCAAAGAGCCTGTATCGCTCACCTGGGCCTTGATGGGCAATAATTTTATGAAAAGAGTCACAGACAATTTCCATGTGTTGGAGACTTTTGAAGACCTGAACTTGTTGATCATTTTCACTTTTAACAGCTTCTCCCTGTCAAAATTTACATTTAAATGTTAATAACTCGTATAAGGAGTCATCACGATTTCTGTGTTGTGGAAACTTTTGTAGAGCTTGACTTGCTGAACATTTTTGGTTTTACAGTTTTCCTATACCCTTTAAGATATTGGCCAAAAACAGCAAAAATCGTCAGAATTTATGTTTACAGGCCAATAACTCAAATAAGGATACGTCTGACGATTTTGGTGTAGTGGAGACTTTTGTAGAGCTTGATTTGCTGATCATTTTTGCTTTTACAGTGTCTTTCTATCTGTTATCGTTTCCAATATAGGGACCAAAAACGGCAAAAATCATCAAAATTTACATTTAAAAGCCAGTGACTCATATAAGGAGGTGTCTGACAATTTCCGTGTAATGGAGACTTTTGTAGAGCTTGACTTGCTGAACATTTTTGCTCTTTACAGTTTTTCTTTATATGTTATAGTTTTGGAGATACTGGCCACAAACAGGAAAAATCGTCAAAATTTATGTTTAAATGCCAATGGATAACTCGTATAAGGACTCGTCTGACGATTTTGGTGTAATTGACACTTTTGTAGAGCGTGACTTGCTGATTTTTTTTTTTTTTTTTTTGCTTCTTACAGTTTCTTTCTATCTGTTATTGTTTAAAGATATTGGCCAAAAACAGCAAAAATTGTCAAAATTTATGTTTAAAGACCAATAACTCATGTAAGGTGTTTCTGACAATTTCGATGTAATGGAGACTTTTGTAGAGTTGGCTTGCTGATTATTTTCGCTTTTTACAGTTTATCTCTTTCTGTTATCGTTTACAAGATATTTGACGAAAACAGCAAAAATCATCAAAATTTACATTTTAAGGACAATAACTAGTGTAAGGAGTTGTCTGACAATTTTGATGTAATGAAGACTTTTGAGCCCTTAACTTGCTGATCATTTTTGCTTTTTTTACATTTATCTCTTATCTGTTATCGTTTTCAAGATATGGGACAAAAACAGCAAAAATCATGAAAATCTATGTTTAAACGCTAATAACTCATGGAAAAAGCTGTCTGATAATTTCAGTGTAATACAGACATTTGCAGCTTGACATGCTGATCAGTTTTGCTTAAGTTTCTTTTCATCTGTTATTGTTTCAAGATACTGGCCAAAAACAGAAAACATCGTCAAATTTATGTTTAAAGGCCAATAACTCATGAAAGGAGTCTGCTGACGATTTCAGTGTGATGAAGACTTTTGTAGAGCTTGACTTGCTGATCATTTTGCCCTCCATGGTTTTTCTCTATCTGTTATAGTTTTGGAGTTATAAGCCAAAACAATCATTTTACTCCTATGTTCTATTTACAGTTACAGTGGGTATGTTGGTTGATGGGCAGGGTCATCAGATATATTTTTGGTAGTAGATAACCTAAGGATGATTCAGACCATATTTGGTTTCTGTAGGCCTTGTGGTTTTAGAAAACAAGATTTTTTTAAGTTTACGACAGAAGGACGGGCCGATGGATGAAAGATGACGGACAATGGCAATAGCTCACACTTGCCTTTTGGGCCAGATGAGCAACAAAATGAAGGAGTTAAAGACAAACAGTGGCGATAACAATATACCCGAACTTTCTTTCAGAAAGTGTGGGGATAACAATCATTATATTATCACAAAACACAAGAAGCCAACCTAACCCTAAGCAAACACTTGGAAAAATTATCCAGAGTCAAGCTGGCCTAAACCTAAGCAAACACTTGGAAAGTTATCTGGAGTCAAGCTGGCCTAAACCTAAGCAAACAAATAATCAGAAGCCATTATATACTGATATGTAATGTCCTTCAGATAACTAACCTCATGAGTATTAGCCTGGCTGTGATGTAAGATGCTACCTGATCTCTGTAAATCAGTTCAAATCATCAGAATTTACAGAATAATAATGAGTGTAATTTTAAGAATGTCACATTCTACTTTCCCAACACAATGGTCACTACAAGCAGATAACAGAATCCTAGATCTAAAGCCTATCTCACAACCCGCTGTACCTGCTACTACGGGCAGTCTATGGGGGAAAATTAGCATAAACCTGCTGGGGACTTGCGTGATACTTGCGTGTGAAGGTCTCACACTCTCCGTAGAGACTTTTGGTCCTGCACATGCAAATTCTATAGGTCTTGCGATAAAACACAATTGCATACAGATCGTACGGGACCAGTGCTCTTTTTGTATGCCAGCACGGCTAGTAGGGGCTTTCAATGACAGTAAGGCACACGAGTGACGCACAGTAACTGCACGAGTGACAAGCCTCAGATATAGGATACAAGTACATTCGCATGCCTTGAGCACATCACACGTTCTATGACCGTACTCTTTTCCAAACCATTCCCCTGTATTTCTGTGACAAGGCCGCGAGGTACGCATCTGTGGGTTCCGTATGTGTCCAAAACACATACAGTGGGTTGTGACTTTGGCTTAAAATACTTGAGAAGGCAATCATGAGCCTGTAATACAAAAATGCCCTACTTAACTAGAAATTGTGTTTGTAAGACACGGATACCCACCCTAAAATGTAGGTCATAAGGACCCAATTATTGTACGACTGCTCAGTACTACCAAAGGCACATCCACTAATGAAGTTTCATTGATACAATATGCTTAGTTCCAAAGAAATGAATCTTTACATAAATTTAACCATAGTCGCTCAAGTGTGAAATATAGGTCATAACCCAATTATTGTATGACTGCTCAGTACTTTCCAAGACGCGTCCACTGATGAAGTTTCACTGATACACTATGCTTAGTTCAAAAGAAATGAAGAACCTTAACGCAAAACTTAACCAGAGTCACTCAAGCATAAAATATAGGTCATAATGACCCAATTATTGCATGACTGCTCAGTACTATCAAAGACGCATCCACTGATGAAGTTTCACTGATACACTATGGTTGGTTCCAAAGAAATGAACCTTAACGTAAAACTTAACCAGAGGTGCTCAAGCATAACTAGAGGCTCACCTGAGCCTGTATTGCTCACCTGGGTTTAATATGCCCATCTTAATATGCAAATATTCACTGGCAAGTTGTTACAATTAACAAAAACTTTACATATTTTTAATATGAAAAGTGAAAAACACTTAAAAAGTTCACAAAAACATGTAAAATACATCTGGAAATGGCTCTTTTTTTTGTCTGCACTTCATATTTAACTCCATTCTTGTTACAAATAAAGCCTGTTCAGTCACAATTAATGAACAATTTAGAGAAAATTTTTTACATATTTTCCCCACAAAGTTCTAGGTTAAACCATCTCTGCTGACTGAGGTCCGGATCACCGACAGAATTGTGAAAATGGACAACCTAAGGACAATTATTTGCTACATTTGCTTATATAAACTGGCTTATCAGTTTCAGAGAAGATTTTTTACATATTTTCAAATAGGGCCTATGTTCATAATGTTAATCCATATCTGCTGATGGCAGCCATCTTTGATTGAGGTTTCAGTCAACAGTAATGATTTTGAAAGTGTATAACTCAGGGACCATCCATGCCACTTCCTTTAAAATGACTTGCTAGGAGAAGATTTTTTCACCTTTTACCCATAGGGTTCTTTTTTTAAAGTATGCTGATGGCAGGCATTTTAGGATGTGGGGGTCAACAGACACATTGTTGAAAGAGGAGATCGTTTTCACAATTTTCTCATTGGGTCCTTTCTTTGGTTTCAATCCATTCAGCAGTTCTCTAGAAGATTTTTGCATGATTTCCCGTAGAGTCCCATGATCAACTAAGTCCGACATCCTGGCGACCATGTTGGATGACAGATCAGTACCAAAGTAACAACGTTTGGCCAACACCTTGGAAGGAACATTCATGCAAGGTTTGGTTTCAATCCATTCAGCAGTTCTCTAGAAGAAGATTTTTATAGGAATTTCCCATGTACTATGTAAAACTAAGTCCGTCAACCCCCCCACCCCCACAACCCCTGGCCTCCATTTTGGACATTGAAGGCACCAAAGTAACAACACTTGGTCAGCATCTTGGAAGGAACATTAATGCCATGTTTGGCTTCAATCTATTGAGGGGTTCTCTAGAAGAAGATTTTTGTATGAATTTCCCATTGAATCCAATGCTAAACATAGTCGAGCCCCTGGCGGTCATATTGGATGACAGATTGGCACCAAAGTAACAACACTTGGTCAGCACCTTATAAGAAACATCTGTAACAAGTTTGCTTTCATTTAGATGAGTGGTTCTCAAGATGAAGATTGTCAAAGTTTCGACCAATCAGGGCCCTGGCGGCCATGTTGGATGACGGATTGGCATCAACGTAACAACACTTGTGTGTCAGCAGCTCATAAGAAACATCTGTATCAAGTTTGCTTTCATTTTGACGAGTGGTTCTCAAAAAGAAGATTGTCAAAGTTTCGACCAATCAGGGCCCTGGCGGCCATATTGGATGACGGATCGGCACCAAAGTAACAAC
>JAOXYH010101091.1:0-10569 GCA_028566455.1 Botula fusca
ATAAGTAAAAAGTTTTTCCTGGTATCTGAGCTTCAAACGTTATAATTAATTTTGATTTTTTTTTTAAATTTTATACTTAGTACTGGACAGACTATCAAATTAAATGGAACCCACAAGATTATGGAAATATAGAAAATATCCGAATAGCACCTGAGAAGATTTGGAGACCAGATATAGTATTGTTTAACAAGTAAGTGCGCATGTGTAGACAGCTTTTGGTTATGGTAAATCGTCGCTTCAGCCAAGCATGTAAACTATATTCGAGCTTCGTTAGTAATGACATGAATGCCATAATCTTTAAAACAGTATATTTCATTTTAGCCTAATCTTGCCATTAAGTCACCCAAGGCGAAATTTAGCGTTACATCGTTCTCAGGGAAATTCCACAACTTAGAAAATATACATACGGAGAAAAAAAACATTTTTATTCTATCGCAATTTTTGCAGAAGTGCAAGTATTATAATTTATATTTGCTCTGTTCTTGTTGACAGATTCTTATGAAACACATCGTTTTCTGCTATAAAATGCACACTGGAATTGATTGAAATAGTTCTGGTCCGATCCATGTCAGAAAAAAATTGTTGTCATCTCGAACTTTTGTATGCAGAAAATTTACGATTTGTGGCATAAGCTTCTTTTCGTCCCTTGTATATCTCAAACGTAAAAATCCGATTTTATTTGGGAGATTCATAGAAAAATACACCAAATTAAATGAAAAAGGAACGCTGCACATTAAAGAATATAAAAATACAATTACGGGCACCTGTTTGTTCACTGTTGGTTATTTTTCTGAAACAGAATTGATAAGACTCTCCATTTTTGATAGGTACCTTTATTTTATACCAAGGATCATTATGTTAAAATTTGATGAAAATTAAGTGAACGTCACAAAAATACGTGTCTACAAGTGGACAACCATGACGACAGACTCATGGATCAAGAGTAGCTTTATTTTTTGAGAGTAGAATGTTTGATAATTAACTTCAAATTTTGCTAGGGACTTTTCGAGTTTGATTTTTCACGGTTTTCTATAATATTCGAACAAATTTTGTAAACCGCTAGCTGTTTTCGTGATAAAACGGGCTGAAAGAGGACAAACTGCAAATTTATTATGACTTTCATTTTTCTATCTACGTTCTTTTACGTGTATTTTCACTGATTAAATGACTCAAATAAGTATTGAGATTTACAAACAACTTTGTGTTTACTGGTAGTCGGCTGAGCAGGCGAGACGCTGGATTCCGATCATTCTTTCAAATTTATGCTTATTGATAATGTTGCGGTTTAACGCCACACCAGCACGCCAAAAAATGATTTCATGATTTTATATATGCTTTGGCGTCCCTTATATGTTATAAGTGTATTAAAGATTCGTTGAAATGTTGAAATACTAAAGTATTTTCACAGAAATATACACACATGTAGTTTTCGTAAAAGAGGTACTGACATGTAATTATTCTTTAACTTTTTATAGACCTTGCTAATTGAATTATATTAACGCATCGTGAAAAGATTTGTTTTTTAAATTCTGTAGCTTTATATGTATGGCATTTAAGAAAGCTTATCATTATATTGTTGCAAAAGTATATCCTTACCTGTATGTCTATATATTTTTCTCCCTCAGTGCGGACGGCAATTACGAGGTATCTTACGTATCCAATGTGGTATTAAATCATGCAGGACATCACTACTGGATTCCACCAGCTATATATAAAAGCTCATGCACAATAGACGTACAGTATTTTCCGTTCGACCAGCAAGAATGCGAAATGAAATTTGGATCCTGGACATTCAAAAGCGACCAACTGATGTTTGAGTTCTATTTAGGCATGGATTATGTAGACCCAACAGACTATTTGAAAAGTGGTACCTGGGACATCATAGATTTTCCGGGAGAAATTAAACGCATCAACGATACTGATGAACCTCATGAATACAAATATTTAATTATCTTTAAATTTATTTTGCGACGAAAAACATTATTTTATACAGTGAATTTGATAATACCTTGTGTATTGATATCATTTGTAAGCATATGCGTGTTTGCATTACCAGCAGATGCTGGGGAGAAGATCACTTTGTGTATATCTATTTTACTTGCATTGGTTGTGTTCTTATTGCTGATATCGAAAATTCTCCCGCCATCTCTGAAGATTCCACTAATAGCCAAATACTTGTTATTTACATTCATAATGAACATTTTTGCAATTTGTTTGACTGTTATAGTGATTAATAGAAACTATAGAACGCCAAGAACACATAAAATGCCTTACTGGGTTCGTTTTGTGTTTTTATATCTTCTTCCGAAATTTTTGTTTTTGGAACGTCCAGATCACGACTTACGATGGAGAAGTCCACAAGAACAAGCAGCCATAAACAAGGCTGAACAATCGAAAGGACAGCACAAACAAGCTCAACAGGCAGGATACATGTCTGGGGAACATCATGCTCTTCCAGCCAGTGGACAATCAAGTCTACTAGAACTAACGGAAATTCACCATCCGAACTGTAGACTTAGTCCAAGCCAAAATACGGGTGATTTGAATGATGAAAATGTAGAACAGTTTCCAAAGAAAATGACTGCCGAATTATTCAAAGCAACAGAAGCATTAAGTTTTATTACGCAACATTTAGAGGCCGAAAATGAATTCGAAGCAGTAAGTGTTTAGATTTTTAAAAATTATTAAGCATAGATTAAACCTTGAATAGTTCGTAAATATACATACATAATATGCATACATACTGCAGAATCTTGATACACCTTCACTACATCGTAAATGAACAGATACTAAAAAGAGCCTTTCATATCGAAGGTTATCGTCATAATATGAAATTTGATGGATTTTTTTCATTATTATAATAGGAAATAAAATGCAAATAGCTAATTCGCAAAACATGCGAAGAAAGAGTTACTATATGTACAAGGAAACAAGGCATTATGTGTTTAATTCATGACACAAAATCCCTACATGTACTTGACAAAACCTAAAGCAAAGGAACAGCGCTTTTATTGCTGTTCTTCATCTCAAAGTCACAGTGACGCCTGATTCAAATAAATTTTGGTGTTGACATTACATTTCTTGAATTTTGATAAGCCATTATCCGCTTGCGCCAATTGCTATTTCGGGATAGATCATTTGCGCCAATTCTCACACCTGCATATAAGTATCATTTGCGCCAATAATTAGAAGTCATTTTCGCCAGTTTACCTATGCATATACCTGTATCATGTGTATATAACTTTTACCTTTACATTCTGTATAGTAAATACTTTTTAATCTAGAAACGGCTACTCCTCCCAAGGTGCTCACCCCACGTCACATTGAAATAACTTCAGATTTAAAGTAATCATGGGCGTGTCAATACAAAAATGGAATCTTAAAAGGGGGAACAAATGAGAAGTGTATTGCAGTGATAAGTGCATAGAATTTGGATCACATTCATGAAACTGATCCACAGAAACTTCAGCGTCAGATTTTGAGACCACCTGTAAGATGAAGGCAATAGAGATGATATCAGAAAGACCTGCAAAGATCATGAATTCTGATCTGTTTAAAATTGAAGAGAAACATTTACAAATATTTTATCATTTCATAAAAATGAAAATGACTTCAACTCCATCATGAGCTGCGGTCCCATCCCAGATAAGTTAAATATTTTTTTATATTTTTAACTCCTTACATATATTTAATGTATATATTTAAAATTGTACAAGTAAACTGGCACAAATGATACCTAAGGGACTCTTAAATGTTGTAGTGCAAACGTAGCATTGGCACAGTTAAGTTGTGGTGCAAATGAACACGTTTTTGGCGCAAATGGATATCGCCTTGTTGATATTTCCACAGCTTTTATTATGAAAGAACAGTAACAATTTCACTAAACAGCTGAAGAGCTTTCACGTGTGGCACATTTGAATTAACTTATATGCATATTGTAAACTTAATATATAATGTTATTTTTTTTCAGATTTTAGATGACTGGCGTTATGTTGCCTTGGTGATTGATCGTTTGTTGTTTTACATATTTCTGATTGTAACCATTGGAGGAACCCTCGGTATCCTGATGCAAGCGCCTCATATTTTAGAATATGTGGATCAAGACGAAATAATTCAAAATGTGATAAAAAAGATAAACAAAATAAGAAATCGATGAGCAACGCTAAGCATTTTGTGATAATTGAATGGTTAGTAAGTCAGCGACTTGCACTGAATGAGCTGGTCAGCTACGGTTTTGAACGTTGGACACATACAACATGCACAATGTCATACGATTGTCTATGCTATATTTTTACATAATGCATTTTATGGAAGCAAGGATGTGCAAAGTACGCGAGTAAAACAACTGAAGACCAAATTTTATCATGTTTACATGTACATATTGAGCGCATATTTCTATTTTTTAAAAATACATTTTAGTTTTGTTAGATGTTTAACAATATCATTAAGTCTTCATTTTTGTCTCCACGATGTAAATGTAAAGTGTGAATTTCAGTTCATTTAACAACATTATTTGTACATGGTGAAAACATGTTGATTTATTTTTCAAGAAAGTGTTTCTGTTAATGTAGCATTATTCGGTTTTATTATCTTAGTCTATAAGCTCCGATTACATATGATAGTGTGTATATGTTGAGATTTGGTAAACATTGAATTTAATTTATCCTTTCACTTGAGTTTCTCGTAGAAAAAAAAAATCTTATTCTTTCCATTTTATTGACCATTCTTTCAGACAGATAGTTCTTGGTTCATGATTTTGTCTACAGCTAAGAAACAAGGGTAATAGGTTTTAAACATATCAAATGGAAAGGAAAGCAAAATGTCTAATATCAAACGAAATAAAAATACTGTAGAATAAATGTACAACTTTTTAAAGGACAAATTTATTTTAATTAAATTGATCGATCCAATGTTTGCTCTACAAGGCGATGTTGAGAACCATCAGACTATATTACTGCTAAAAGGTACATCGTCTTGTTTTTATCGTTAATTGTCCCGAGGACAGTAAAATTATAAATCCCCACCTATATTCGAGAGTTATACCAATAGTACAGCCCATACAATGGCCTGATGAAATAACAGTGTTCTCTGGATAAGTAAAAATTGTTTTTCTTCAACTACAAATAAAATTTTAGCAACAAATTGAAATATAAGGACTAAATGTATGCATATAATTTACATGAGTTTCTTTAAAAAATAAATTTGATATATATACGTATTGAATATACTTTTAGATTTTATACTTTGCCTTGACCATGTGTTCATTAAAAATGAACAAAAATGAATAAAACATAGCAATTAGTATGTTTTTGCAGGAATTAAAATATCATCAGTGTTATGTTCAGTAATGATGAGCAAGTCACATGAATTGCACTCATCATTAAGGTCTGGTTCGGAAGACAATAGCTGTAAAACTTTCTTGTATCAGATGTTTCAGTCTGTAGTTAGTACTTTTGTGTAATTATGAAAAAATGCAAGTTTAAGCCTTTGTTCAGTATTTTTTTTCTTGAATCATATTGTAGACCATTTTGTAATAATCACGTGATGAGTAGCTTAGCAGGCCTGAGCTTCTTTTTGTGATAATACATTACTGGTAATGGAACATATTTGAACCTGTGTATTGTTTTTAAATCTGAATAAATAAGAGTGTTCACAACAAGTTTTGATCATATTTCTTCTTTGCCCTTTATAATACAAAACTGTTAATGGCTTAAAGTTTAGAACACTTGTGATTGAATATCCTTTTTTAGCATTCTTTATCAAAGAAGAAACGAGATAGACTTTCAATTCCGCTACTCGAGCCTAAAACTACTTTTTCAATACACAACACAAGTCCCATAATTTTACAATAGATATTTGGGCTATTTTGCCATCGGTAAACTTGTTGCATGGTCGTTTAAAGTACGAATATAAAAGGTTCAGAAAAATACTGCACTAATGTCCTCCGTTTTATGCACGAAAATGATAAATTATTAATTTAAGCCAATTTAAATATGTCGGAAGAACTAGTCTGTCATCCATAGACAATTAACATCAAGACTCGGAACGCATTTTTTTTTCAGAACGATTTTTCATTACTACTTCATCCCTTTCCAGTTTATCTACTTTGCAAGGGTTTGGTTTATTTTGCAGAAAGTTGTGGCTTTTTTTTGCATTGTTTATTTTAAAAAACATGACTGTTTTTTGCTTACGATACATTTATATGCATGTCGAATAGTTGCTTCTCTGTTTGTGGCTAGGCATTAAATATATTCATATCTGTAAGTGAAATAATAAGTTACTGATTTGAAAATGAAACACTTGTCCACAAAGGCAGCTTGATTGTACGAGAGAAAATTCATTATCATATTTACCTTATTGAATACCTTCCGATTACATGAGTATTAACCTAATTTATTTCAAAATTGAGAAACTGTACATATATTCCGCTAAACAAAGTTTACCATTGAAGCCATCAATAAAGAAGGAATATTAGGAACAGTCAAACATTACGATTTCCATAGCGATAGTTGTTTAGCCACTTTCAATTTAGCTCAAATATGCCCCCTTTTCAGTCTGAAGTCTTTAATTTCTAATGTTTGAACATTTTGAAATTGATACGGCAGTTGAAAAATCTTTTCTACTTCTCTGTAGGATGACCCATCACATCTTTAACGGAAACCAGAATTGGAATGAAATATGTAACCAGTGTTTTAAGCTACCTCCTATATTCTTCAGTACTACGAAAGCACCAGTGTTAGGTCCACGTCAATTACAAAATATTAATGAACTCCAACAGACTATCCCATCATAGAACTGACAATTCAGACAAATAGATTGTTAAACGATTTTCCTGATTAGAGCCTAATCCGACCAAAACAAAAGCAAAACTTTCAGCGTTCACAAAATAATTATAAACATAAAACAGATTATTATTACGCTTCTATGCGTTACAATGAATCCTTTTTTACCATATGGCAAATTTTCTGTATTTGGTAACGGCGTCCATCTTAGATGATGGTGTTGTTCTGTTTATATTATAAGGACATTCCAGACAAGTTGGTTAAAATTGGTTAAAACGTTAAGAGAAGACGCTGGACACCTAAGTGTGCTCAGTTGAGATATTCAGGGTTTAAAATTCCACATGATTCGCACCTATGACAAGTACATTTCAATTTTGAAACCTTTTTAAAATTAATTGAAATTCGCATTTTAATAGCAATTGAAAATACAATTATCTGATTAAGCTGACAAAGTTTGAAACGTAATTTCTGACTGTTAATCGGAACAACACTGCAACAAAACTGACAAACATGGTTACATCCCTTAGAAAGAATCTACAGTTCGTTTTAGCTCTCCTCGTCAAAGACCAGTGCGAGCTTTTGTCATCACTTGGAGTCTGTCGTACGTCAGTCCGTCATTAGCTGTTCTAAAAAATCTTCTTCTCTGAAACCACCTATGCAATATGAACCAAAGTTGCATTGAATCATCCATTAGGTATTTATTTTGAAAATTGTGTCCAATGACCTGCATGTCGATCAACATTGCTGCTATTACTATAAATAGGCCTTTAAACATAAATTTTGACGATTTTTGCTGTTTTGGCTGATATCTGATACCGTATATTCCTTCATTTGACGGGGTTTTTATTTTTGCTATATTGGCTGTACAAAGCCATATACATACAAAGCACCAAATATAAACAACGCCAATAAATCACAATATGAAGATGAAATAACAATTGATAACCTTAGCTACCACTTAAAAATGCCTGCGCCTTACAGCCTCTGTTTCTATGGTCCGGTAAGTACGGTTTCGGAGTTTTCTTGATGATTTAATCAATTTGTTAACGTGTCAGACATGAGATTTAGATTTGAAAGACAAAAACGTAAGTGATTACAAATGTATTAGTACACGCGAGTAAAATTCATTATGTAACAAAACTTTGTGTCGCACTCGAATTTGCGGATAATTTTCAATCCTGCAATATCAGTTACTGTAAAAAGCAAACATGAACAGGAAGTCGAGCTGTTCAAAAAGTCCTCATTATATCGAATTGGTCAGACGACTCCTTACATAACTTGTTAGCCTTTGAACACAAATTTAACAATTTGTGCTGTTTTTGTCTAATACATGTATCTAGAAAGCCTTAACGGATTGTGAGAGACTATAAAAATCGAAAATGACTAGCAAGTTAAGCTCTACGAAGTCTCCATTACATCGAAATCGACTTCTTACTTAACACAGGTAAATTGTGACGATTTTTGCCAGTATCTTGAAAACCATATTAGCGAGAGAAACTGTTGATAGCAGAAAAGATCTGCTAGTCAGTCTCTACAAAAATCTCTTTTACACTGAATTCGTCAGCCGACTCCTAACATGAGTCATCTTAAACGATTTTAACTTTTTTTGCCAAAATGTTGAAAACGATAACAGACAAAATCTGTAAAAATCAAAATTGATCAGCAAGTAAAGCTCTGCAAAGGCCTCCCTATATTGAAATCATCGGAGGACTCCCTGCATCAGTAAATGCTCATAAGTCGTACATTAGGACGATTTTTTTTGGCTAATATCTTGAAAACAATAACAGATATGATATAGAGATACTATAAAAAGAAAAATGATATGCATATCATGCTCTACAAAAGTCTCATTCACACTGAAATCGCCAGGGCACTCCTTAATTGAGTCATTTACCTTCAAACTTAAAGGTTGACGATTTCTTTTTTGCTGTTGTTGATCTATATCTTAAAAACAATAACAGATAGAAGTTATAAAAAGAACAAGAGGCTCTCAAAGTGCTTGTATCGATCACCTGGGGCTTGGTGGGCAATAAGTCATGCAAGGAGTCCTTAACAGTTTCCATGTATTGGACACTTGTAGAGGTCCACGTCCACTTACTGATTATTTCTGCATTTATAGTTTTTCTCTCTATCTATATTATCTATATTATTGTTGTCAATATATAAGCCAAAACAGCAAAAAATGTCATATAACTTTGTAAAGAGTCGACTGATGAGTTCAGTATAACTGAGGCTTTTGAAGAGCTTGACTTGTTGATCAGTTCATCTTCTTACAGTTTCTCTATCTGTAATTGTGTTCAAAAACAGTAAAAATCGTCCTAATTAACATTTCATGGGCAATAACTCATGTAAAAAGGCGTCTAACGATTTAACTGTAATGGAGACTTTTGTAGATCTTGACTTGATGATCATTTGTACTTTTTGCTGTTTCTCTCTATATGTTGTTGTTTTTGAGGTATGAAATCTTGTGTAACGTTGAGACATATGGTACTCAGACCCTATGGACCGAAGAACCTTCATGGACATAATTTGAATCATCATTATTTATCAGTGTTCTACATTAGATGTTATTGTACTGACATCAGTGGTTCTGAAGAAAAATATTTTTCAGTATTAAAAATTATTTTTTCCCTTTTGGGAGACTTTATGACCCTCCTCTTTGATAATTAAACTGTTAGATATCATTTTGAAAGGTTATCACCCCAGGAACAATCCAGCAAAGTTTGCCTTAAATTGGCCTAAAATTTTCCGAGAAAACAATCATAGGTGATTTTGCATTGAATCCTAGGTAAACTTTGGACCCAATGTCCTCAGACCCCATTGACATTATAATGATTTATCAGTGTTCTGTATCAAATATCATTGCACTGGCAGACTGGTATTAATGGTTCTGCAGAAGAAATATTTAATCAATTTTCCCCTTTTGGGCCCCTCTTTTTGGAGGATCAAACCGTCAGATATGATTTTGAAAGGAAATCATCCAAAGACGATCGGAATCCAGCAACTATTGCTTCAAACTTGCCCAATATGTTCAGAGAAAATTGTTCATAGTTGATTTTCAATTGAATCCTTTAGACCTATGTCAGAACCCATACCTTATAACCTTCAAGGACACAATTTTGAAACCTCACGACTTATCAGTGTTCTACACCAAATATCATTGCACTGACATTACTGGTACTGAAGAAGAAAATTTTAAATATTTAAGTTATTTTTCCCATCTGGAACCCTTTGTTGCCCCTTCCGTTACAGGATCAAACTGTTAGATAAGATAGCTCTTCAACTTCTAAATTGTTTTTGGATTTGCATATTTTTGCCTAAGGGCGTCAATGATTAGTCTTTTATACACGAGACGCGCGTCTGGCGCAATGAAATTGTTGCCTTGAACTTTGATGTAATTTTTTCTTTTGAACACCTGGATAGTTTTCACTGCTGGTGGAAGTATTCTCCCTGAGGTTAACCCGCTCCGGTAGTCAACACTTCGGTGGTGACATGATTCATCAAACTAAATTTGCTGTTCTAAATTTCGAAATTGTTGAAAACACTAAGGTTTTCCTACCCCAAGGCATAGGATTCCTTAGTTTTATTTTGGTGCCCCTTTTCATTATATTTTGAATTTATAAGCTCTTCAACTTCAGATTTGTTTTTTGTATTTGCATATTTTTGCCTAAGAGCGTCACTGATGAGTCTTTTATAGACGAAACGCGCGTCTGGCACAAAAAATTGTTGCCTTGAACTTTGATGTAATTTTGTCTTTTGAACACCTGGATGGTTTTCACTGCTGGTG
>JAOXYH010101202.1:0-10564 GCA_028566455.1 Botula fusca
ATTAACAGCATGAGATTCGAGCATTTTTGCCTCAAATCACGCTCTCACGCTCACCTGGTTAAATCTCAATCTTACCCTGCTTTACGGCGATGTGAGTTTATCTCTTACACAGGCCAATTTATTCCTTTAAAATATACGTAGATTTACGAAATGTTCTAATAAGATGTAACAAAGTAAGTATGTAATATAACGTTATTTTGTTATTCTGTAGATTTTCGAAGGTTTCAGTTGTCATGGGTATTCAATAATGATGCAAATTTGCATTTCGTTGGAACCTCGAATTTCTTTTCAAACACAAAATGGTTAGTTGTTTGAAAACCATCACATTCTTATCTTTCAGATCATTCCAGCAGTGATCTTTGCTAATTTTTCGTTTATAAAATCACGTTTTGACGGCCTTCTTTGTGCATTTTCACTTGCGTTCTTAAAGGCTGCTCGTCTCAAATCACTAAATTAAGGAACCTTACGTTACAATTTCTGCAAGTCCACCCTTGTATATTTTCTACTACCAACTTTAATTACCACAGATTATCTGCAAGTATTTGTGAATCTATTTGGGATCTATTGTTGTGCTTGTACCAAGGTGTATGTTGTTTTCTTCCTTTGTGCTTTGGTGGGTTGGTTGAAGTTGTTGCTGATATCACTTTCTGTTTGGTCTTAATACTATTATTCCGTTTTACGTTTTTACGTTGCTAGTATTGTAGTTTGAGTATGTCGCATTAATTTATTGTTCATAGAATATTGCGGATTCATATATTTTCGATGATTTCAATTTTCGTGCTTCAAGGGAAATTTGAGCTTTCGAGGAAACTTAATTTCGTGGTTTTCCTTTTTCTAAGTATCAAGTCAACTGATAATTAACAGTTCTTTGGATATTTAAATTCGTGGTTTACAGTGCCCATGAAATCCGCGAAAATTGGTGTCTCTCGAATAAGTCAATGCACATTTTGAAGACAACTGTTTCTGTTGCTGCCATCAATCTTTCATATTCGTGGCTTCTAAAAATCACAGCTGCAGCATATTTGTAAAGCAAAGAGTGAGTAAAGATTAAAAAATTCCCTTCGATTTTTCCAATCAAAACTAGTTTTAAACACACTAAAATTTCAAATCTTGAAAAACACATAATTAAATGTAGATTCAATTAGTTACGTGTTGGATGTTAAATTGAAGAATGTCAACGTAAAACCCCCAATATTTTAAATTGTCTTAATTGATACGTTCCATGGTTGGAAAAACTGTAAAAACGCAAAACAATGACTTCTGACTCTCTACGCTGCATTATTTCCATTTATTATACAGACAGCAATGAATCGACATCGAATAAATACCGGTAAATCGCATGTGAAGTAAAAGATTCGATTTTCACTACAGAACGCGCGTCATTTCCCGCCATTTGCCGGTACTACTAATACTGATTGCTTTAAAAATGAAACAAACTTGTGTAGTCTATATCGGCGTTTTACGTTTCCGCCGATTGGCATTACATTTCCGCCGAAAAAATGTTACGTTTCCGCCGTCTTTTACCTTACGTTTCCGCCTTTTTATTAATTAGAATTAATTGAGATTACTTGGATATTTCAATATGGAAAGGGAGTGATATTCAACTAAAACATATGAAGATTATGCACTAAAATCATTTAATTTCAAAACATATCAAGATAAAGCACTAAAATCATTTAATTTCAGCCAGTTTATACACCAGGAAACACTTTATTGTTCAGTCAAAACATAGAAGTACATATTAGATGTCTGTTCTGGCACCAAATTTATACCCGGGAGCTTTGATCATGTGGGTCCAAGTAATTTCATTTTTTTTGTGTATTTATTGTACATATCAGTGACAAAGTCTAGTCGTTGACGATCACTTTTGCGCTTCGGTGCAGCAGTGGACAAAGCTCGAATCTCAATACACGTAGTCGTTTGTATTTTTTGTAAAACGTCTAAGAATATAAAGATGCTTTGATGGCTGGAATAGAATTGTACGTTGAAATATTGACCATTAAATTACAGGTAAACGGAAGGTAAAATTCGGAAACGTAAAATTTATAAAACGGCGGAAACGTAATATACAAAAAATTTGGAAACGTGAAAATGAAAATTTCAAAATCGGCGGAAAAGTAATGCGCCCAAATAAAGCCTTTTTTGTCACAATTAATGAAGCCATTCGGAGAAGAAGAAAAATTATGTCTGCCGATTGCAGGCATCTTAGATGGAGCAAGTGGTCAATGGACATACCTTTGAAAATGTACCATCCAAGGATAATTCATGTCAATTTTCCTTTTTTGGTGTTCTGGTTTCTGAGGGGAAGACCGTTTTCACATTTTTGCCATAAGCTCCTTTGTCCACTAATGGAAGCCATCTTAGATGGAGATTGGGGCAGTGCTTATATTTTTGAAAGTGTATCACCAAATACAATTCTTGCCACTTTTCCTTTAAATTTGTTTACTGGTTTCTGAGCAGATTTTCTTGTTACAATTAAATTACCCATAGGGTGCTATGTTAAAGTATGTCTGCTGATGAGGTGGAGGTCGGGGTCAATGAGCAAAAAATTGAAAGTTTATCACCCAAGGGTTATGATACAACTTTTCCTTAAAACTGGCTTATTGATTTCAAAGAAAAAGATTTTATCACATTATTCCCACAGGGCCCTATGTTAAACGATGTCTGCTGATAGTGGCCATCTAAGGTGGAGGTCAGGGTCAGTGCCACTTTCCCTTAAATTGGCTTCCTGATTTCAGAGGAGATTTCTTTCACGTTTTGGTCTCGCACGCGACGAAAGTCGCGAAAGCGAGACATATGCGTACAAAGTATGACGGTCGTCGACGACGGCGTAAACTTTACATAATATAGTATATATTGAGAAACCTTTCATGAAGGAACATCATATTTGGTCCAATGGTAGTTTACATCAATTGTTGCCTGACGGACCCAAAGTCATTTGACCTTGACCTAAATTTTATGGTCCAGTGACACTTTAAGTTTTTGTAATTAGGTCAGTTTCCCAACAACTTTTAGTGTTAGGTCAATGATATTTGGTTTGGCAGTGCATGACAGTCTCGTATACGGCTTTTGTCCTTGACCTCAGTTTCACGGTCTAGCGATCACGTTAAGTTTTTGTGATTAGGTCAGTTCTGCAGCAACTATTAGTGGTAGGTCAATGATATGGGTGTGTAGTTTGGTCTTGGGTAGTACATGACAGTCTGACATATGGCATTTGTCCTTGACCTCAATTTCGCGGTTTCGCGACCATGTAAAGTTTTTCTGATTAGGTCAGTTTCTCAACAACTATAAGTGGTAGGTCAATGATATTTGGTATGTTGATTGTTCTTGGTAGTACTTGACAGCCTGTCATATAGCTTTTGACCTTGACTCAATTTCGCGGTCTAGTGACTACGTTAATTGTTTTTCTGATTGGGTCAGTTTCTTAATAACTATAAGTAGTAGGTCAACGATATTTTATATGTAGGTTGGTCTTGAGTAGTATATGACAGTCTGTCATAAGGCTTTTGTCCTTGACCTCAATTTCATGGTCTAGTGATCACGTTGTTTTTATGATTAGGTCAGTTACTCAACAACTATAAGTAGTAGGTCAATGATATTGGGTGTGTAGTTTGGTCTTGGGTAGTACATGACAGTCTGCCATATGGCTTTTGTCCTTGACCTCAATTTCTCGGTCTAGCGACCATGTTAAGTTATTGCGATTAGGTCAGTTTCTCAATAACTGCAAGTGGTAGGTCAATGATATTAGGTATGTAGGTTGGTCATGGGTAGTACATGACAGTCTGCCATATGGCGTTTGTCCTTGATCTCAATTTCACGGTCTACCGACCATGTTAAGTTTTTGTGATTAGGGCAGTTTCTCATTCGACTTTTAGTGGTAGGTCAATGATATTTGGTATGTATGTTGGTCTTGGGTAGTACATTGTAGTCTGCCATGTCGCTTTTATCCTTGACCTCAATGTCGCAGTCTAATGACCATATGCAGACGGGCTAGACATCTATTTGGGTCTCCACACTTGTTTCCCATAAGGTCCTTTGCTAAACTACCTCTGGTGATGGCGGCCATCTTAAGTTGAGATCGGGGTCAACTGACATCATTTTGAAGGTGTACCTCTCAAGGACCAAATATGTCACTTTTCCTTCAAAATGGCTTACAGGTTTCAGCAGAAAAGATTTTTTTCACATTTTCCCATACTGCCTTCGCCGATTGATTGATTAATTGTTGTGGTTTAATGCCGCACCAGCACGCAATAACTATATGGCGGCCTGTAACTTAGGTAGAGGTCCAGGTCAACGGACAGTTTTGAAACCATCCATGCCACTTTTCTCTGAAATTGGCCTATTGGTTTCAGTGGAGTAGATTTTTTTCACATTTATCCCATATGCTTCTATGTTAATCTATGTCCGCTAATTGCGGTCATCTTAGACGTAGGTTAGGGTCAACAAACTTGAAATTGTATCACTCGAGGACCATCCATGTCACTTTTCCTTGAAACTGGCTCACTGGTCACAGAGATCAGATTCTTTCACATTTTCAAATGGGGTCCCATGTTAAACTATCAATGTCAGCTGATGGCGGCTAGCTTAGGCAGAGATCCAGGTCAGCGGACAGAGTTTTGAAAGTGTACCACCCAATGACCATCCATACCACCTTTTCCTTGACTTGGCTAACTTGTTTCAGAGGAGGATATTTTGTTCACATTTTTCACATAGGCTTCTACAGAATGTCCTTTCTGACGGTGGCCACCTTATGTGAAGGTCGGAGTCATAGGGCACACTTTTTAAAGTGTACCATCCAAGGACCCTCCACGTCACTTTTCCTTTTAACTGGCTTACTGGCTTCAGAGGAGAAGATTTTTTCACATTTTCCCATATAGTCCTATTTTAAACTATGTCCGCTAATTGCGGCCAGCTTAGACGGGGGTCAGGGTTAACGTGCACTACTTTGAAAGTGTGTCACTCAAGGACCACCCATGCCACTTTTCTTTTAAACTGGGTGTTGGTTCTTCAGAGAAAAGTTTTTTTTTCATTTTTTCCATAGGGTCCTATATTAAACTATGCAGAGACAAGCTGTGTAAATAATAAGAAACAAGGAATATGGTGTATATATCCACGACACAAAATTCCAAAGCAAAAGAACGCTTTTATTACTGTTCTTCATCTCAAAGTCACAGTGAGACATTCGACACGGAGTAAACGTTCACACCTCACTGCAAAAGCAAGACGGTCCCTAGCACGTTATTTGCTAGATGTCGACAACGCTACATTTGCGTATTGAAATACACAGATTCTAGTAAAATATTAAACGTTGTCGATTAATATGATAATCATTTATTGGCTCGGTTAATTAATAAAGTTATCATTACGTGATGATTTTTGTATAAGCCTTGTTATTGGCTCTGGCCAATTCTAATCATCTTTCCTTGGACAAATAACAAGGCCAATACAGAAATCATCATAAATATTTGATCAACTATTTTATACGGTTTTCGAGATATTATCATTAACGATTCAGGCCAACAACTCAGAGAAGAGTCAGATGATATCATATGTAGTCCTTAAGATGCCGAACATTTTCTCCAACATCTCTAACGCTTTTCGAATAATTTCGGTAACAAGGTTTCAGGTCAATGTGGAACAGTTTTGCAGCATGTTTGGTCCCATGATCATTATGGTTTTCGAGGAAAAAAAACGTTCATATCAATTTTCAAGAGGAAATAACTCGTGTAAGGTGTCGTTAATTTTTTTTACCATAACATAGTGAAGTTTCGTCTTGATAATCTGAATATTTTCTACCCTCAGCTCTTATACACTTTCGGAGTTATACATCATCGATATTTTTCAGCGTTGATGTTCATACAATTACTTTTACTGCTGAAATACGACGTCGAGGAAAATCACTGGATGATTGTAATAAACAAGATGAAAAACCCGAAAATCGTTCATGTTCTAACAGTTTCTTTACCTTATTCTTTTCCATACAAATAATGATTTACCTTCTTAATGAAAGTGCATCTTACTGCATGGTACACAGGTGGTACATGTGTAACAATAAAAAATCCACAGGTAAACAACAATTGATGTATTTATGAAAAGGAGTCTGTACTTTGTTGTATTTAGATGTTGTTCTAACATTTTAATAAAATTCTTGATTCCCGTGCAATTTTATGTACCTTTGTTGCATAGAAAACAGAAGATTTCATTTTGGTCCTTTAAGTGGCTACCTTTTTTAGACCAGAAACATTGGTGAATGAGATCACGGATAACAGACTTTAGTTAATCATGTGGATGAGTGGTGTATAGAGTAGAGAAATTAAACGTTTTGATATTGTTAAGGCTACTGCGGGAAAGATTTTCCTGCAAGTCTTTAGAATTTTTTTGAATCCACATCTGTTTCTCCCCACTAGTTGAGTAGGCTTTTCCACAGTAGGCCGTCCTTGACTGCTGTGAGTAAAGAAGTCAGGCTTTGTGGTGCACTTGGCTGATCCAGCGATAAACCTCTGTTTGTATGGACACTTATGCAGTTTAGAGATCCAATGAATGGACGAGAGATTTTTGTTGTCATCGGACACAACTGAATTGTCAATGCCCATGTCCTTTCTCAGACAGTCGATATAGTGTCTTTTACAGACAAAATAAAATGTTGTTAGGGCCTGTTCAGCTGGTCAACTGGAACAATGACATAATTGTTATGAAGGTAGATGAACGAGGGGATCATCATTAATGCCGTTTGTTTTGTAACTCACAGATATTCTTAGCCACCGAATACGAGGAAGTACTAATGACTTTATAAGTTTCTTATCGACATTATATTTGTCAGGTTTGGTGGGACAGTTTTTCAGCAGGTAATCGGCATTCCAATGGGCACCAACGGTGCCCTTTACTTGCTGATTTGTTTTTGTACTCGTATGAGACCGAGATCCTTCATAATAATGAAAATTAAGGAAGCCAGTCATTTAATTTCACTTATGTCGACGACGTTCTCGCTATAAACAATCCACGAACCTCATGTTGGCTTCCATTTATATTTCTGCCAGAATTGGAATTTAAAGAAACAACAGACACTTCTTCCTCCGCCTCGTTTCTCCCTCATGCAAAGCTCTGTCCTTAGAAGGTTTTGACTTCCTATTTCGGTTATTTTGGCATGTTCTCGTTTTTACATATTTTTGATAACAGTCGTGGTCTTCCAACGTTTTGGTCCCTAGCATCGGTGACGAGTAATTAATTTACGAAATGTGCACATCCGATGCACCAAAATCGGTATGAAATGTATCACTCTTTGTTCTAGACTATTATCTCGAATTTGACAACTCAGCACTAGAATCTATGACAAACGGGATGATTTTGAATGTGAAATTATCAACTCTTGGATAGCATTATACCAGTTCACCTGCATATTGGGTTTATATTTCCCAACTGATTTGCTACACCAGGAATGTAGCAAATACCTAGAATTCGTGAAACGCCATCAAATTATGACGAACCGCTTGCTGAAACAAGGATTTTAAGATCACGCCTGGACATTTCCTTCAAAAAGTTTTTTGGCAGATATCAAGACCTTGTCTACAATATTCAGTTACCTGTTCAGATATGATTAAGGATGGTCTTGAAAACATTTAAGTAAGATAATTACTATATTCTATTTTTTTTGTAGTTAATCGTTTCATTGTACAGTACTGGGTTGTCTATTGGAATACGCCCGATTTTACAGTAGCTTTTTAGGCTATTTCATACAGAACTATAAAAGTTGTCATATAAATGGGAGGTTTGACATACCGTAAAACCAGGTTTAACCCAAATTTTCATTTGAAATTGCCAGGAATATGATAGCTTTCTGCAAATTGTTCTGTAGATTTCTCGATCTTGTCAGTCTTATCGATTTCACTATTATTGTGTTATTACTTTTATTTATCGACCTTATCTAGTCCGAAAGTGTTTCGACTTCTTCTTTCGCTGTTGTCGCTGCTTTTTCTGGCGCAGTCCTCAACTGCATCCATCAATATTTTTATGTTGTATTTCCAGTTGATATGCTGAGGCTCTTCGTATTCGGGACCTATAGCAAAAACGTCTTGTCTTGCAATTGTTGATTGTCAACAGTGTTGCGGTCACCAGTAATAGCGTGGCCAGCAGGACTGTAGTTGAATGGCAGAGAGGAATAAGAATAGCCAGGCGGTTTTGATTTAAAGTCATCAATTTGGAGATCACTCAATACCCGTTCATGATTAAAGATAGTGGTTACAATAGGTTTAGGATAGGTGTAGGATATAAGTCTAAATAATTGATCCTTGACGTATGGAGGTACTTTTGAAGCTGTTTGTTGTGTAAGATACTGGCAAGATTGGTAGCATTCAAGCCTTTGTTAGCAAAATTCAGCTGCATAAACGAACGAAGATCTGGTTCATTAGTTGTAATACTAATAGGCTTAAGCAGTATGTTGTATGTAAAATCCATCACAATAACGTTTAACTTGTATGTTAGGGACTTTGGATCATTTTCGGATATGTTTAAGCGGGTTTTATTAAAAAATTATAGTTTGGAGTGAGGTAAGGAGTAAAACATTTCTCCTTTTTGTTTTTCTGTATTCAGAAATACGATGTCATAGGTACCCGTAACACCTATATTTGTTCCTCAATACAGCTGTCACCATGAATGCTATAATGCTATTAGAAGAAAAGAAAGAATCCACAAAACAAGATGCTCTGAATGAATGATATTACAACAAAATCACAGATAATAATCAAATTGCAAAAATGAGAAATTCCAAGGCACTGACTATGGTCCTAAAAGACATGAAAACCACTACAACGTTTGGATATCAACTCCCAAACAGATAATACATGTATTCTTTTAACACATGTATTTTTGTACTGTAAAAAAGTACCTTTATGCAAGTCCATATTCATCCGAGAAACATCAAATGGATGAAGGATAATTCTGGCTATAAGGACTCACTTCTGCTCCAATCCTATTTGTCCATAACAGTAACAAATGTGACAGCGGATAAGCTGCGACATATTAACCAATACGCAATTTTACGAAAGATAAATCGTCCGAATTAGCCGTAGTAGATATAACATAAAGGTATAACTCCGTAAAAACGGAATTATTTACTGTCTTTTTATAGTAACCCCAAATGAGTCATTACTTTACTTAAATAATAAATTCTACCAGTCCTGTAATCATGATTCATAATTCAACTATAGTAATATTGTTATGTACATTATGTTATCCATTTGACATATATCAGTAGCTTTCTTTTTTCATTTTTTCTTTGAAAATATGAAAGACACTGCAAATCTGCAAATAGTCCGTAAGACAGTTGATACATGTATCTCGGTTTTTTGTGCAACTGATCTCAACTTAGTAGGTATTTTATAGTTGTCTCAATAGCTAATTGCCATTAAAAGAAAATAGCTGAAATACACGTATTACCATAATGCAATATTGCCTATACTGAATTTCTTTTGAATATTTTGATGGGATTTCTTAATTTTCAGAATAAAATTTCTGTATTTCTTACACGAATCCATGAGTCGACGCTCTGAACTATAACGAGTCATTGTATTGTAAAACAATCTCTGTCTCTCAGAATTACATCAAAGCTATCTATGATTAATGACCAAAAAAATCAGTCAAAAAATGTAATCGGGAAGGCCTTTATGCCGTTTCGTTTATGTTTAAATGGACTGAATGCATTTCTTCCTACACGTTTTACCAGAACTTGAAGTGAAATAGAAATCAGGAAAGCAGCGATTAGAATGCTGATCAAACAGCAGAAGTCCAGAAAGCAAAGATAACATGAAACATATTAAGAGGCTATCCGTGTAAAAACCAGGCAATCCACATACAGTGGGAGGCACACACATAAAAAAATCCCACTGTTTTTCTTGCTTCATTTCAATATTGGACCAATTTGTATTTCAGCAGTAACAAAAATTCTCAATATTAAGTGGGTACGACTTGTAATCAACTTGAATGTTTTAGTTAAAATGCATTGCAGAATGAAGAGTTAACTCCCTTTTATTGACTTTAGTAATGCTGTATTTTACAACTCTCAATACCCACACCCAATTTGGAAACGAACATTGTTTAAAAAATCAAGCAAAAAAGCAATGGGATTTTTTGTGCATGAGCAAAAAAGCAGTGGGATTTTTTGTGCATGTGCCACCTACTGCCTGACTTTTATATGGACAGCCTCTTAAAACTGAAATCCGAACTTTAAATAAAACTAAAAGGTAAATGAGTAACTCTGACTCCACCAAAAACGCGGGAACATTGACCAGGTGGACCGGTACAGTAAACGTTATCTGATTTTGTTAAAAACACTCGCCGAGTTGCTCATGTCATTTGAAAAAGAACGGATATGGGGAAATGGAACAAATGCACAAGGGTATTACCATAAGTGAGTATATGAAAAACCTTGAGAGATCACCGCGAGATCTTCAATAAGTGGAGTCCACACCAGGTAGGGAGCTCTGAAAGGCCCAAAGACGAAGAGTAATGAATCCACGGGAATAGAACGATGGCAATTCAACATTGTAACTAAAAGTATAAACAACACAAA
>JAOXYH010101423.1:0-10237 GCA_028566455.1 Botula fusca
GAATGCACTGTAAATCACTGAAAAAAGGGAGATAACTCTTACATTAGTGACAAATTTGGTTGAAATGTTAAGGATTTGAAAATTGATTTATTAAAATGTGCAGATCAAACCAGAAAAATTATTGTTATTTCTTTAATGTACTTCAATCTGACATTGTTATAAAGCAGTTATTTTTGTGTGTTTTTTCCTATGGTGTATCACCTGTTCTATATAGACTGTCTGATTTTTACATGGACTGATACTTAAGTGGACTTGTGCAGTTTACTCTTTTCAAATATATTTTGTACTTTTAACTAGATGAAAATTGGTCGAGCGTGAACCTAAAAAAAAAAATTTTAAAAAATGGAACAAAACAAAAAACCCAAACCAGACATGCACAATATAAATGTCAGAATATCATGCACAGGTTTTATTCTACCTGTTTTGTTAGCAAATCCAAGGACATTGGATGTTGGCCAATATCAAATTCAAACAAGTTGTTTTTTCACCCAGTATCTGAGTTATCAAGTTTCAAGGACAAAGAAATCAATTGCGTGAATCATAGGTTTTATGAATGAACACCCCTTTATTCTGGCAGGAAAAAAAGAACAGGTCATCACAGTCTACCCTTAACCTGTGTTAAATTAAAGCACCTGTGAATAACAAATTTTTTGACAGATGGTTAGCTGAAAACCAGGCAAGCTAGGATTGGCAAATCGATAAAGAGAGTATTAAATAAGCCTCCTTTTGATGGACTTAAAAAATCAATGCAGAAAGAAAATCAAGGAAGATCTTTTGTAGCTCAACCAATCTGCATTTAGGGAAAAAATAGTACTTAATGTACATAAACATGAACAATATTTTCACTCGACACTCCTGTGAAATTTAAACAAAAATTAAGCACAGGAAATATATGGCACTCCAACAAATTGTAACATGGAAACAGTACAATTTTGGTAAGCTGCATATATCCAATGTCAAACATGTCAAAGGTATATGTATTACCGATTTCTCAATCACAGATATTATAATGAGGTTGAAAATGTAGAAAAATATACATGAAAAATAAATACCGTTTTTGGATTATCAGCCAATTTATTATGAGCAATTAAGGAATTCTAATTATGATTAAAGCTTTTAACCATTGTAATCTCTTTAGACAACCATTCTACATGATATGACTCATTTCACCTTGTATGTATATAATTTGGATCACAATCTACCTATTTTAAGTTGTTTATCTGTTATTACAATATACACCAAGGACATGTAATGGTACTTCATTTTTGCAACCAATTTTTTACAATTTATATATGTTCACCAGTATGGGATTGATGTGTCCACCTTGTTCCAAGCTGCATATTCAGTCCATGAATCAACATTCCGCAACGGTTGAGAGTCTACTGGTTTTTCTTCATGAGTTTGTGCTGTAAAACCAGTGTCTGAACTAATAGCTATTGTGTAATTTTCCCCACTTTTACTATCCCAATACTGTTGGCCATTTGATTCAAAACACACAGCAAAATCCACTGCTGCATTGTGGTCCATGTTCGTAGGGACATCAAATTCAAACGAAAATGTGTCAATATTTTGTGAAGAACTAGGCTGACCTTGAACATATATTCCTTCGAAGTCCGAAAAATTCTCCCAACTGTCAAATGTTACTCGAACAAACACCCGCTTCTCGAATGAAATATTCTTCACTTTAATTGTACCCAGCACTTTATAATCTCTCAATATGACATTTTCCAATGAGACAAAGTTTTGATCTAATTGGTCTCTAAATGCCAAATAATCTGAGGCTGGTTGTGAAAACTTTAAGACTAGAGGTGGCTGGTCTGAAACTCCAGCTGTAGCACCTTGGCGAACTGCTGCCAATACTTCCGATTTTAATTTTGGTGGAACGTCTGATGGCTCTGTCATTATTTTCACACTGGCCAATGCCATCCCTCTGTGATCTGCAAATGACACCTTCTTTTTTGATCGACCTGGTGAGGTTGGCGGTGTTGATGACTGAGAATTTGTTTCCGAACCGGTTTGTCCATCTTCCTCCTGACTGTTTATGTTTGTAATTATAGGTCTTAGGTCTGGACGTTTCTTTGGAACTGACGATTCAGCATTTTTTTGTTTTAGAGCACAAAGTGAGGAAGAAAAGCCTGTGTCTCTGTAAAAGCATCCATTTAAGCCAAGCCTTGAATTTTCCCAGTGTTGAGAAAAGTTTAACAAATCAAAGCTCGATGCTGGTGGGCTCGACGACAGAAGATACGATGTAAAATCAACTGGCATGATTCCAAAGTTCTGGAAGGAAACCACTTGTGGTTCCGACTTCAACATGGAGATACCTGCAAAACATGTAAACATGATCAATTAATTCCATGCAGTATAGTGTGAAACTGATTGGATAATTTACCTGGAAAATTGAAATCAATGTATTGCATTACAACATAATCAAATATTCACAAACTAATTTATACAAATCATCTAGAATAACGAAAATAATTTAAACAAATCATCTAGAATGACAAAAATACTCAGACCGGTACTTATGGTATAACCTTGTTTATCATCCGGTTTTAAATAACAAGATATAAACAGGTACATGTAATATTCATTTAAAATTTTGTTGCTGATGCAATTCATGGCAAGTACAAAATTGTTGACGATTTCAATGCTGATAAAATTTCCCCAAAGGCATTACTCTTTCTTTTGGTATGAATGTGCTTTCATGACTGCGCGGTGAAAGCCAGCATTACTTGTACGAGCAACCATTGCAAGTTTTGGAAGTAAATGACTTGTCACATTTGAGAAATAAATATCTATGACAAATCTCAGATCATTTCTACTGTTTTTTTCAAACAATATATCATTTACACGTTGATCGCAAATTAAATGAGAAATAAAGAGATAAAACATAATTCTAAAAGATGTACGTGTTGAACTGAAAATGTGCTGCATGTAGTTGCTTTCTGCCAGCTAGCTGAAGTGCCCATAGCTGTTGCTTCAATACTGTGGCTCAAGAAAAAAGCTATGTATTTCGTAGATGTACATGTACAAAGCACTACAGTCATATATTTCAATTATTCAATTATGAAAAATCCAGGGGAAAAAGACAGTACACCTAGGTTGAACTTTCGTAATATTTTTCAAATCAAAATTTAAACTTGATGCAGCTGGGTATAATGCGAAATTCATTCCATCTTACCTTAAATTCTGCCGTATTTGGAATGGACGTTGAAAAATTAGTCGACTTGTTTCCTTATTTATAGTAGTAATATATGGTGTTTTAATATCAATATGTACTGTAGTTCCTCTTCTTGAATGTTCTAACACAAAAAAGGTAAATCCTGCAAAACACAAGAAAAATGCATTAAAATCTGAATAAGATCCACGATTTTTTATCATCAAGTTTTTTCTAACGGATACAAACAGCACCTTATGCATCATTTTTCACACCGGTCTTTATCTATGGCCATTTTATTATGCAGATTTCGCCGGTTTTCTGTAAGATGATGTAATTCTTCTCAATTCCAAGAATAGAAAAATCGATAAAGCTACAGTGAAGAGAAATATAATATTATCGATGAATTGATATATACCCATTTCTAGTTATGATGTTGGCAGATACAATATTAATAATCTATTGAAAAATATTTTTTGTTAACGTCTGTATCATGCATTCCAAAGCAATTTTATTCCAAAATGTTCTTTTTACAAAATCAAACAAATAGTGACATAAATATACATATTTGCATAAAATGTCCATCCCTTATAAATCATTTTCTAAGAAAGAAGTGTTTCTGCATAAGAATACACACACACACACACACAGAGTATGTGGCTGTGTCGCACAACATATATGTCCCTTTCCAATTCGTCACCACTTTTTTTTGCATCATTTTAAAGTAACATTGAAACAAACGGGACAATTCTACATTATTCATATTGCTGCAATTTGAAATTAATCACAATGTTATATACATTTGTACACGATAAATGTATGATAAGGATAAACTGCTCTTAATTGTGTGGTAAAAATTTAGTAAATGACTTCAGGATCAGTTTCTTTAAACATGTTAAACCATATTGTTTTATTTTAAATATACCCACACAAATACACATATAAAGCAACATGTAAGCAAGATGTTGCAGCACAGATGTCCAAATAAATGGTATTCATGATATCTACAATTTTTGATTGTAGACATTTATAAAACTATGGACTGAGATACATGTAGGAGGGCATCTATAATTTCCAGAAATCCTTTTTGAACTGTTTTGCACCACCCCTCCGTCTCCATTTACAGACATACTACATTTATTTTAAAACCGTCAGACCTCTTATGCTTTCCATACAAGGCTCTTCAAAATGATATTTTTTAGTTTTGTCCTGTGTAAACTTTAGATTTTTTCTGTGTCTGTGATTTTGTATGTGACCAACTGGAAATAGTATACTTTTTTGTTCATTTTGTGTTTTATGTTCTTGAAAAATTACATTCATGTTAGATATCATGTACATTATAATAACCATGAAAACAAATAACAGAACTGATATATCCTCAATGTAGTCTTTCATAACAAGCAGTAACTGTCAACATGCATGACTGGGTTCATTCAAACACCTATTGACAAAATTCAATCTGAACACAAAATGTGAAAATCAGTCAGCTGTGTACAGCTGCTAACTTGGCAGAAGCAATGACTACCAAGTATTTGGGATGTTACAGAAAAAAAGGGAAATAACTCATTCAAACTCAAATACTATAATACACTTCTATATTATGTGCTGTCAGACAAAATGTAAAAATGTGTTTTATCAGAGATATGTCTCTTGAATTGTAATGACTTTTAACTTTTACAATGACAAGATGTTTTTGCCTTCCCCCCTTTTTTTCCCCCAAAAAAATCCTGTTCAGGAAATTTCAAAAAAGATCAAATTCCTAATTCCTGTCTTAAAAATCTTTTCACACATACAGAATACAAACATTCTTTACCAGAGATAGACTAAAATTTGTACATAGCTCGGGCCCTTGAAACATTTCCTCTATTTCTGTCAAATAGGATATATTTTTCGAATTTCTGTTTCCTTAAATCAGTAAACGTGAGATTTATTCACGTGTGTTTCACTATTGATTTCAAAGTGAAATCCTCAATATTTTACAATACACGAGTAGACTTACTCTTACGAATGTAAAGAATTAATCCAAGCAGTTCCAATCACCTTTCCTTTCGTTCGTTCCCCAGATGCATCGCTTTTCGCAATGACGGTTCTTTTTGATAAAACCGATTTCACAACGTCCTTCACCTTGACCATGAATTTTCATTCAACAAAGTTCACGTGCCTAGATTTAAGACAGCCAATCAAATTTCTCATTTTCTGGACTGTCCAATCAAATTGCATCGCTTCAACCAGTTGAGGTCAGCATTTGGCGCATGGAAAGAGGTGATCAGCTGAGTGTTCTTAATTAATCCACACAATGAAAAAACAAGCAGAGAAGACAATTGTACCATAAGGACCTCAATGAAAATTAGACGTTCTAATTGAGTCACCCTCCGTAAATAAAGATTTATTATTAAAAATATCTCGGATAAAATTGTTATATGTGAACTCGCTCCGTGTAACTGGGACCAATTCGTCCCAGAGTGTAATTATATGGATCATGCATACAGTGTAATTGTGTTATTCATGCTTGTTAAATTTACATTTTCGAACTCGCTTTTAAACAACAGTTATGAAAAAAGTGCAGTGTTCACCTGTATAATCGGAAAGAGTTGGGCTGGTCAATTCATTTGTCAATAGTAATCGTCACATTTATTTCTTGTTACAGTTTCATATAAAACCACATTTAGTCAATTCATGTCAGATTTTTATAAGATTTGTGTCCAATAACTAACTCTACAGATTTGCTTATAATTATTATATATAACACTCCCATTTTGCAGTGATTTTTAATACATTTGTACATTGTACCAATGTTAGTTTAATATTTTAATTTTAGTTATTTCGATAAATTCAACAGGAAGCACTGTCAGAACCAAAACCAAACTTTCGTCAAGAAGTATTTTGATGCCCCAGAGTTATCCTTCGATTTTAGTTTAAACCATTTTGGTTCTGGATGCGCTTCAATACAAAATTAGATAAAAACATGTAAACATTGTGAAAAATCTTCAATTCAGTAATTTTGAGGTGGATAGGCGTTCTAATCGTTATGAATTTTGTCTGAATAATGCAAATTTTTTCACTTTTACTTGGTTGAATTTCTTGAACCTGGTAGGGTATGGACTTATGGCTCATTGTTGAAGATTTCACAGCCAGTTTCAGATGAAGAACGGAAATAAAAGAGCTGTTCCTTTGCTTTATGGTTATTTCCCGGTACATGTATTTCATGTGAGTTTGTCTCATATGAATCTACACCATATCTTTTCATTTTCGATTTATGATTACATTTCATTTCTGAAAAAAAAACTTACCTCAACTTATTGGGATTTTTTTTTTGAAAATATGCAGCATGACGCACATAAAACATGAAATTCAAAGTGAACATATATTACCTATACATTTGTATATTTTTTTTTCGTAATTTACATGGTCTTTATTTGTGTCAGTCTAAAAAGTAGTCGTATAAATTTTAGCACCCCTTTGTACAAGTGGTGGCACCGAGATTTATTCAATTTTCCTAAATTTTAGACCTAATCACCTACTGTATTCGTCGCGGTAAAATGTATCCCTATGCAAAATTCCTGGGAACGATTACTTAACTTTTTCATATTATATTAGCTGCTTAATCACCACTACTAACCTCTCCAAAGAATTTGCCCATCCCTGGGAGAAAGGGTGTGCTAACTCCTGTCAATATATTTGAATAGCAGTATTTCTACTGATAGACGGTAAACAAACTACCTTAACCACTCTGCCACCCAGGCTCCTACTTTTATATGCTTGAATGGAGCTGACAACAGATGATGGATGATTGTTATTTTACTTAGCGAGTCGTATTTTAGCTGTATCAGTCATGGCAGGAACAAGCTGCCTAGTGTACGTACTACAAGCAACTTACTGATAGGAGTTTCACGCACAGCCAGAAATATTTCAGCTATATTCAGGACGAGAATAAGTTTATCAATATAATAAAGGTGGCTGCGAGTTTTGACTGCCACTGGAAAAGGGGAGAGATGGATAGGGCTGGAAATTGTCCGTTCATAGGGATTTATATCCTGTATTGAGCATTACTTTTCTCCACGCAGTTAGTCTACAATGGTTTACGACCAGGCT
Source organism: Botula fusca (assembly GCA_028566455.1). Lineage (NCBI taxonomy): Eukaryota > Metazoa > Mollusca > Bivalvia > Mytilida > Modiolidae > Botula > Botula fusca. The sequence continues at coordinate 7,250 of JAOXYH010101423.1, forward strand.
TTCAGTATTATGACCTGGTCTATACCCCCATCGACAGGGCCTTCCCCTATCCACCACTTTTGGGACGCGCCAGGACAGCTCTGTAGACGGTTCTTTGAGAACCGATCCAGGTGCCGGGCACGATGGATGAAGCAACACTTCACAGTGAGATATGCGACATGCACGGACCAGGAGCCAACAATGAAATCAGCTGAGTGGTGAAACTGAGATCCGATGAACATTTCATTGAATGAACGCGCATATTTTTTTTTCCGTTTCGCTTCATATGAATGAATTCTAACCTTTCATGTGTTAATTTCCAAATCTCTTTCCCTTCACTTTATCTTTGAAAACTTGATCCTATCCTTGGTTGATAAATATTTCCCCCATTTCCGAAAATTCGGAATGTGTACGTGACTTTTAAACAAACAGGTTAACTTGTTTATGTGTAATCATCCAACTGTTTGCCCCAGATATATACCGTGTTTTTGTGGGTAAAAATAAGTCAACTACGTCAGGAAAACTATATATAAACACTAACTCAAACAGATGCTTCAAATATTTTTATCTGTTTAGACTGAACCCGAAGGTTATCCCGCAATAATTTAATTCCTGTCGTAGCACTTCCGCTTACAGTTGCAAGTGCACCCATTTTACATTCTGGATGCATAGCAAGATATTTCCAATCTACATGACTGCCGAATTGATATGGATGTACATCATTCAATAGCAACAGTACATCGTCTACTCATTTTTTTACAAAACAATTTTCCTTGCATGCAGCGGCAGTAACGATGCGTTCACAGCAGACCATGTCAAAGAAGCTGCAAAACCTTTTGGTCCCTCTGACTGACAATTTCTATTGAGTTTTAACTATACCACATTAACATCTGCATGCCAAGTTGAGGATAAGACCAAGTACTGCATCCGAGCCTGTATCCAGACTGTATGATGGATGGCAAGCTGTTTGTTTTGTTAGGGTCCAAACCGTATCTTTATCAAATGCAGAGCAACTTACTCAGATGTTCGGTTTGACAAAAGCTTTTGCGATCTACAAGTAACCAACGTAAACACAGTATCCCCCACGACAACAATAAATTGGAATTGGCATAATATTCTGCAATTTACTTTATTCTATTCATGTGAAATCACATATCAAACAATGGATTATATATTTTTCTAGTGCTACGAACACGCGACGAATGCCAGTCTGAGTGGTCACACTGCCTTTTGGATCAGTTGAGCTAAACAACAGACTCAGCATTCTACCGACAGGGATCTTTGCGAAATATGTCTTACTTTCCAAGTTTAAGACTTCCCTGTAAATTTGACAAGGGATTCAGGAGTTAGTAGGAACAGACTCGCCGGTTTGCTGACTGGAAATACAATGTAAATGTCATATATCATATATATAAGCCAATTCGACTCTACTTTGGTACTGGAATTTGTAAGAAACAACAAACAAGACTCCCGTTTTACCCATCGGATTTTCGCCACAAATGATGTCTGCTTATCCAAGGTCATTTGACACAGGGCAGTAAAAAGTTCATTTTCAAAACCAGTAGGAATCGACAATACAGTCTAGCACGATGAAGATACACTATACATGTAGTGACGAGCGCAAGTCACTTTCCGATTATGCATATATTCTTCTACTATTTCGTCTGTCTGTTACCGGCCACTTTGGTTTCTAAGGGTTCTTCTCTTTCTCCTTCGCATTTGAAAAAAAAAATGAATGAGGTCTAGTCTCGAGAATATAGCTTCTGCATGAAGCCGTTCACATTGATTTTATGCTCGAAACTAAAATGTGCATAGACTTGTTAATTCTTGAGGTTCTTTGTTGGCCTCTATTAGACGTAGTAAAACAACTGAGACACGTATAGTAATCATCATATAGTCCATCTTTTCGGTGAACCTAACCACTTCAATCGGCATTTAAACAGCAAAACTATGGCCGTTATTGTTACTATTATTATGACTTTATAAAGTAGCATTCACATGTTAATGCTTGTTTCCCCGCAATCTGCATAAAACTCTTGAAACAATGCCTTACTAGAATTGGTTGCACTACTCAATTCTGAAACAAAGTTCATCAAATTTGAAAAATAATTGAGCCTTTGTCTGATCGATGCCTCGAACGTGCAAGTCAACAGTTTACCAAACCGAATACGACAGAAAAAGTATAAAGATGGAAAGTAAGCATGTTACGGTTTATTTAGATTCATTCTGTCAAAGGCGTCTTCAATGAATTTTAAAACGGACAAGTGGTATACATCAAGACGAGCATATACTAGTCATGTAGTTATCAAGATTGTCTGGAAACGAAACCAAATGAATTTACAGCATCTCTTTTCTTGAACTTTGATCAGATCATCACCTTACTCAAAATTCTTGTTCTTGCACCCGAGGTCATCACACAGAGACTTATAAACCAATGTTTTATATGTCTCTGAAATTTTATATCAAGGAATATTAAACAATCGGACCAGTTGGAAAAAAGATCCAGATAATGTCCAGAAAATGAATGGCTGATGTAACAACCCAATATTGTCCTGAAGTAGTAGTGAGAACTGAATAAATCTGATAGGTGCCGATATATACCTTAGCTCTATTTATGATGGTGGTCAAACACATTCAATAAATGAAAATCTTTCTTAAACCTTTGACAATTTCTACACATAAAACAGGTATTGAACATCCCACGACCGATTCGTCTGGTAGAGTTGCATTTCCATTGAAAAACCAAGTTCCACTTGAGCCACTCGGTTACAAGACTGGACAATGTGTACTCAACACTTGACGCAAGAATCGAGGTGTATTACGGTTAATGGAAGTTTCAATAATTGTGGAGGAGAAGCTCATGCAGGGTTGGATGTCAAGTGCATCTTTTTGCAATTTTTTGCAGCCTGATGACCGTAACATCTACCTAGGTCCCAAGAATACGAGATGCTCTCAACAGGGATGTGATTTGGTTACATGAGGTCCCGCGGAAAAAGCTTACTGGAAGGC
>JAOXYH010101638.1:0-10558 GCA_028566455.1 Botula fusca
AAAGATACTCAGTGGTTTTAGTAATACAGTAGGCGGGTACATGTATAAGGTACTTTCCAAAAGGCTCAATGTTAAATCCAACAAGCCCCGATGGAAATGACCTTTCCATCGCGGTAAATCTATCTTTTCCGTTCCAATCAAGTGATCTTATCAGTATTGCCCCGCACTTTCGGTTTGATATTTCAAAATATATCTCTATCACGTAACTTTAACGCTAACCCTTAACCTAAAACTAACCGTTGCTATAACCCTTACACTTACCTTCGATTTAACACTAACCCTAACCGTTGCTTTGAACCTATCCCTTACCATAGCTTTAACCCTAACCCTAACCCCAACACTAGCTCTAACCCTAACCTTTGACAAAACCCTAAACCTAGCTTTACTCTAACTCTAACCCGTCGCCTGGGTGGCCGAGTGGTTAAGGTAGTTGATTTCACCTGATAATCACTGTAGTCTATCACCTCCTGGTTATGATGAGTTTGCGTCTCGCTTCAACAACAAAATAGCATGCACTCGACTTACGTGATATGGTTTGTCAGTTACATGCCCAAGGTTGACGGTTATCTCGGGTCACTCCGATTTCCTCCGCCACTAAAACTGACCGTCGCGATATATATATGAAATACTGCCGAAACCTAAATCAATCAATCAATAAACTAACTATAACCCTATCAATAGCTCTTACCCTGAATCTAGCATTACCCTAACCAAAACCCTAGTTCTCATCATAACTCTATGGTTTCATTAGCTATAAGCCAAACCCTAGTTTAATTCTAACACAAACCCAAGCTACAACCCTAACTAATCTTAACAGTAACGCTAACCTTTACACATATCTTAGCCTGAACCCTAACCTTTTGCCTGACGTTAACAAAAATGCTTACCTTAACCCATATATTAGCACTAGTACTAAACTTAAACTTACCCTTTATCTTAACCCTCATATTTTTCTTCGTCTTATTATTTTGTCATTTTAGTTCTTATGTACCCTATATCATGGCTTATGACTTTAAAAATCATCTCCTCTGAAGCTAATAAACCAATTTGAAACACTTTTTGCACAGGATGGTGCTTAGGCGATCCCTTTCCAAACTGTATCCGTCAGACTGAGTTCTTCTTGTCCATCTAAAACAGCAACTGTTACTGAGAAAAATTTTGTAAAATAGAAAATTTAGCTTTATTATAAGTCATCGTTTGCTGAAATATGAATTTTAGATGGATGATTATAAGCTGTTTAATATACGTCACTTTTTTAATTATTATTTTTTTATTATTTTTTCATTTTAATATATTTATTTATTTTTTTTTTATTTTTTTTTTATTTTATTTTTTTTTGCACAAAATGTAACTGATGACCAAGTAAAAGGATATCACTCGTTCAGTAACCTACAATTAGAAGAGTCATCCAAATATAGGCAACAGAAAGTATAAGACCCAAATCCTACATACGTGAATGTAGTGACAAGGACTAGAACATGACAAAAAAGAAATTCAAAAACATAAAGCGAACAAATAAAACATAAAAAGACGACACGAAAATCGAAGCACTAGCAATGTGAACTCAAAGAAAAACAAACAAACAAACAAAAAGCCAAACAACAAAACAAACAAACAAAAAAAGGGTGACATCAGGTGCTCTGGAGTGGTAAGCATGTCCAAAAGTTTTACCTTTTTTCCCAAAGTTTAATGCCATTAATGCCATTAACCCTCTTTTTCTTTGTACAATTAATAGCTAAATTCACATTTTCACGCAGGATACAATTACCGATTTTAACGGTTATAGTGGAATCCTATTTTACAATATGTTCATTCGTTCTTAAATTTAATAGGCCATGAGTACAACTGTACAACTGTACAATGCTGATAATGACCAATTCAGTGGAATTATAACTTATACTGTGGAATTACTAAAAACTTACCTTGTCCAAGCAGTCAAACAAATATAACATAGGTCAACTGGATGTGTGACATCTTTAGTGTGTTCTAATTTAATATTTAGTCGGTCGTTGCTTTATAAATAAAGGCGCGAATTACATTTTTCCATCAATCAAAATAAAAACAAGGATTTCTGTGATTGATGTCCTATGTTAATGTACACACATACGTAATAAACTACATTGCAAAAAGTTTCAATTTTTCCCCTAGAAAAAAATATGTTTACAAAACAATTCCAAGAATCTCGCAATAAATACCGTCATAACAATATTGATGTTTGTTTTCTATATGATTATTCGATGACTGCATCACTACAGCACCTCTATAGGTAGATTAGCGTGTACCGCATATACCAGGATTATCAAATGTTAATAAAACGGTAAAGCAAAGTAAATGCACGAGTTCTCACCTTTTTTTCTTTTTTCTAATTTTCATTTTTTACAGACACTACAGACAATACAGAACAGTAACAAGACACAATGTACATGTACTTGGAAATTAAAAGATAACCGTATGCAAAAAGGCTAATACGAGAAAAACAATGGCCAGATAGATGTACGAGTATAAACATATATAATTCTCCATTTCAGAAACTCTTGTACTATAGGTAAAGTAATTGTTTTTTAAATTTTGGTGTACGAACAATGGAGTTCAGGCCAATGAAATTCCGTTATTTTTCTTCTTAGCTAATCAAAAAATTTTGGTTTACTCTAATCCCACAATGCATTAGTTTCTGAAACGGCAAATTAATCTTAATTATTCAATTACTTTCACCATTTTTCTTCATGTTTAGTTAAATCTCTTATAATTACTGATGTATATTTTTTGACGTTTTCTGTACTTTTCAGTTTAGACTTTAAAAGTTCAATAGTTTGCAAGTGAGTTTACAATTTACAAAAATAACAGTTAAAGTTTTGCAAACAGTTGCACAAAGTTCATGATCTGGAATGGAAATTCGTCCATATTTGCATTGAGTATTGTGTTCTCTATATTTAATTGAATGGATATTTCGTATATCTCTTCCAACCATCTTCCTTCTTTTTGCCGTAATTCTTGGACATAAGGACATTGCAAAATGTAATCCAACATGAAATCTGTAGCAACTTTACCAAAGCTCCACAGATCAGAATCTTAGATTCCAGTTTAGCCAAAAAGTATTTGTGGATAACATTCTGTATACTAGATCTAATTTATACTGAAAATTATGAAGCTTATAATCATAAGTGACTAAAGGCATTTTCAGAGCAGATACCTGATCTCCACCTTAATAACTCCTTGATGGTATTAAAATCTAGCTCAGATTGTACAAACTGTTAGGAAATTTCCTTCCAGAGACTCTTGGAGTTAACTATTTGACTAATTAAAGGACATGGATTCAAAATTAATATTTTTACTTTTGCTCAATGAAAGGGGGCAAAAGTAGTTGAGGTAATTAATCCTACAATTAAACTGACCCCTCATTTCATTAATTGTTTCAAATTAACAATATTAATTGACTAAATCACTAAGTATGTAACACCTTTATCATATAAATTCCTTATAAAATATGTTTACGTCAAATTTAAACAGTGAATTAAACCATATGGTGCTATCCTCTTGTAAGTGCTCTGTAGTCTTGGATTTTAATTTAAAAAATCAGTAAATCTCCACAAAATTTGTTCCTGATAGGGACATTTTAATATTCTCTGAGGGTCTGGGTGGTCGAGTGGTTAAGGTGCAATGTAGTTGGTTTACCTGTACATCATCTCTGTAGCCTATCACCTCTGGGTTGTGAGTTCGCGCCTGCTTTGTAAACAACAAATGGTGCACTCGACTTGCAATCGTACGTGATAAGGTTTGTCAGTTACCTGCCCAAGGTCGACGGGTGTCCTTCGGGAACTCCGGTTTCCTCCACGACTAAATTGACTCCACGATATAGCTGAAATGCTGCTGAAAGTGGAATTAAACTCCATCCTATCAATCAGTCAATCAATATTCTCTGGCTTTGAATGGCAAGTAAATAGAAAATTGTTTCCCAGTATTGAAAAAAACCTTTCCAAGAGCTCTCATAAGAAATGTGCAACATCTTCTGCAGCCAATGAAATTAACTCACCTACTATAAGCATATATGTCTGGAACATTTAGCTCCCCAAATGCAGTCTTTTATAAAACCGTAGTTCATGAAAGTTTAGGAGGTTTATTATCTCATAAAAAGCTGAAAATGACCTTATCAATTTCTTTAAAATAAGAAATCTCTGGATCTGATAAGATAGACAACAAATATGTATTTTGGGAACTGATTAAACTTTTACTTATAGTTACTTTTCCAAATAAGATCAAACTTCTTTCCACTCCAAGAGTATACAATATCTTTAATTTTTTGTTTCATTTTTTCAAAATTAACTTGATAAGATCTTCAATTTTTCGAAGTTACTCCCAGGACTTTAATTTTGTCTAAAGTCATTTTCTTACGAGGAGAGAAATTATGGGTGTAAATTTCCATTCGAGATCTTCTCAGTGGTGCTAGTTCAGATCTATAATTTACTTTATGCAGACTTATTTGAGAAAAATTGCCCAACAAATTTACTGTGTTTCTGACTGAATTTTTACTTCCATCTTAATTTGTATATCATCTGCATATTGTAATAGTTTTATAACTATCTTTTTTTTTAATTGAAACCTTTTATTTCATCTGATCGCCTAATTCAAATACCTAGAATATCAGCCCATAAAAAGGTATAACCTTGTCAACCACAACGTAAAACCCTGAAAATCTCTGTAGACCATCTTGTATTCATCACACAACTAGAAATGTCACTGAAAAACAAATCCATCTTTTTCTAAAGTGAAGAATCAAAGTTGAAAAATATTAAATATTTTTTGGAGAAATTTCCATCTAATAGTATCAAATGCTTTTTCAAAGTCAATCGATAAAATTATGCATGAAAGATTCTCTTCTTCTGCAAGATCTATAACTTCAAAAAGACTTCTGACGTTATCTCCTTTTTATCGAACCTTAATAAATCCACACTGAGAACGATCCTATCTATGTAACTACGAAGTAAAAATTTATTTTGCTTATGTGCATTTTGATCGCTTCAATCTGTTTCAAGTTACAAGTTCAGTAATGTAAAAGTTAGGTCTAAATAATAGAAATCTGGAAAATCTTTGTACACCTGTAACGTCAGAAATTCAAAATTCATAAAAGATATGTTGCTAGTATGGAATTGTAAAGGAACTGCACTTAACACTCGAATTCTAAATAATAAAGCTTTTTAGAAAAGACAGTTTGTCTCGAGTAATGTTTTCAAGCGTGTACTTCATTTCATTACAAAAACATTGATGTACCTGGACACAAAATTAAAAACTGTTTTGCTTTACATTATATGCGGTAGACAACGTTTAAAATACACCATAAATCTGCCATACCAATGAACATTTTATATTTTCCCTTGTTTTCGTCTTCATATAACCTCCGTAACGAGTCGTATTTTGTGTCGTCCCAGTTATACTATTGATAAATGGGCATTGATTTGTGGATTTGTGTTTTGCATATTTTCTACCAATCAGAAAAGATTGGTTTCTCTTTATTTCTTTAGTGTAATTTTTAGCCCTTTTCTAATGTGCAGTTTAGGTGTTTTTCTTCAACTAGGTGTTAATATGGTGATTCAGATTTTCAGGAGTATGTTTCAGGCAATGTTTTATTATAATTATGAACATCATAGCTTTTAGATTTTGTCCTGTATTTCGTTTGTGACTACTATGCACATGTATTTGAGCAACAACGTTATTGAGAGGATATTGCAACGGAAATGTCCATCCGTGGGTGCGTGCCGCCATCTGTCCGTCCGTAAATCTTGTAAACCTGTGCGTCTATACTACGCGTCCGGATTAAGCGTTTACTTTCGACGTTTGCGCAGACCAGAACGCGCATTCAAAATGAATCAAGCCACACCATGCTTCAAATACGACTGGTTGCTTTTATTTGTAGTATGACGTATTTCACTTGAATGAATGAACACAACACACGTACTATTTCTTGTGTTAATGAGGCCTGGGTGGCCGAGTGGTTAAGGTCGTTGTTTACCGTACAATCACTGTAGCCTATCACCTCTATGTTGTGAGTTCGTGCCCGCTTTGTAAACAACAAAAAAGGGTCATTCGACTTACAACCGTACGTGATAAGGTTTGTCAGTTATCTGCCCAGTGTCGGCGGTTTTCTTTGTGCACTCCGGCTTCCTCCGCCACTAAAACTGACCTCCACGATAAAGCTGAAATACTGCTGAAAGTGGCGTTAAACCCCATTCAATCAATCAATCAATCTTGTGTTAATTTCTATTCATAAGTGACAGACGTAGATAGTTCAAAAGAAAGGATTGAAAACGAAACAGTCAAAATAAAATGTACACACCGCAAGTTTAAATCAATTGACATTTAAGTGCCCAGTGGCTTTACAAAATACTTTTATGTTCATCATTCATATTTGATGCGTGGTGTGACGATTCATTTTGAATGCGCGTTCTGGTCTGCTCAAACGTCGAAAATAAACACTTAATCCGGACGCGTAGTAGTTCTCAAGCAGTTCTTATCAGCTATGTACATATATTAAGTTTTGAGACAATATTACGTTTTATTCACTTTCCATTCCTATAGCACAAGAAGTCCACGGGATCGGCTTCCTTTGCCCATTTTTTCCTTTCCTGTTGATCTATTTTGTTTTATCTTTTATTTATATTTTTATACTTTTTCGTTTGTTTTGTTTTTATTATATGAGAGAAAGGATACGAACAATTACGGACAATCATATAATCTTATCGTGCGAATCCAATAACCTTTCCCATACTTCTGTTGCAATTGGTCAGTCTCTTTTCTACATTGATTGAAGGTATTTAAAAAACAGATTGAAGCTATTCAGTAAATTGGTCTTGCCAACTCCAGCCAACTGGTGGACATTTAAATTGCTTACCTGGTTTTTATCAGTTGATGACGGTGTTCTAAAGAATATTGTTAGTTGTTTTTTTTTCTTTTGACAAATTTTTGTTATTTTTTACTGATTATATATATGAACTGCAAAGAAAAATATTTCAAGGAATAATGTAAAAGATTAACAAAAAAGGAAAAACAAAAACAAAGAAAACAAAAAATCAATACATGTACAGAACATTAATGTTGACTTTTCCAGAAATTAGAAAAAAAAGAAAGTTTTTACTGTCAACTTATCATTATTTGGTTTTTTTCTTAACTCTCAACTGAAACAGGTTTTTAAGCTACAATAGTTTGTATGTTGCATTTTTTCCAGGCCAAGGATGAAAGCTACATTAGTTTGTATGTTGCATTTGATGAAGATGTTTATTTCAATCTTTATTGATTAAAATAATAAATTTCGTAACTGTTTATAAATTGCTTACCTGTTTTTGTTGAAAGGAAGAGCTTGAGCTTTACACTTTTTTTGGTTTTCACAGAATATACACATGCCTTGTAATTGATATTTTGCTCCAAAGTTCGTTAATTTCTGTATGATAAATGGCAAAAATTGAAAGATGAACTTTTTCGTTTACTTCTTCCAGAAGATGGGAAGATCATTTTTTTTTACTTTCTGGTTTATATTTCTCCTGTTCGTGCCTTTTAACAGAACAAAAAGTTTTTTTAAACTTTATTTCAATTGACTTGTCAACTTGTAAATTTCATTTTATAGACCAAAGAAGAAGTTGTTATTTCGAAGTAATACATTTCTTGCACTGGGTAAGTAAGTTAAAAACTAAAAAGATACATTATAATTGTGATCACAATAAGTACCTTTCTCCCTTTTATTGTTAATTTTCATATGAAAATCCACAAATTTTCCCTGATTTTTCATATGAAAATTCATCAGTTGTCCCAATACTGAGTGCATGCTTGAACAAATTAGATATTGTCAGAATGAGTGTCTTCATCCATTAAAATAAAAACTTCTGGTGAGGAGACTTGAGCTTTTCATATGTATTCTGTGAAAAGTGTAAAGCTCTTCATCTTTCTTTCCATGAAAACGGGTAACCAATTCACATTCAGTTATGAAATATACGATTTTTATCAATAAATAGTGAAAGGAACATCTTCATCCTTGGTCTGGAAAAAATGCAACTAGCTACAAAAATAAAGTTTAAAAACATTTTTGAATTGACAGCTAGGAAAAACAAAAATAAGTAATCGTAATATTGATAGTAAAAACTTCATTTCCCTAATTTCTGGAAAATGTAACCAAATGTTTTGTACATGTATTTTTCTTTGTAATGCATGTATACCTTCTGTTAAATGTCACAAAAATTGTAAAAGAAAAAAATATCTTTCTTAAGAAGACCTTCATCAACTGAAAAAAAAAACAGGTAAGCAATTTAAATGTCCACCAGTTGACTGGAGTTGGCAAGACCAATTTACTTAATAGCTTCAATCTGTTTTTTAAATACCTTCAATCAATTTAGAAAACAGATTGACCAATTGCAACAAAAGTATGGGAAAGGGTATTGGATTTGCACGATAAATATGTTTCGGTTAATTTCTTCAAAACCAGTTTCATCGCTTAATTGTTTGTTCAATGACGAATCAAACTGATATGCTTTATTTACTTAAACTGGTTTTATTCTTTCCTTATTAATTAAGATTGATAGCAATATTATCAATGTATTGGAAACTCGATTTGTATAGTGTTCAAATTAGTAGACACTAGAAAGATACCGGTCCAAGTGCGGAGTTTCGAGCTGAAGCTCTGTACTAATATAATTAAGTAATTTACGTATGGTCTTCAAGAATATATTCCAAATATCCAAATTTCTTAAATAGCTCTACGAGATTGATTTTCATATTACAGAACATAAGTTCATGTTATCATAAATCGGTGATCTACATGTACAACCGTTTACGCGTGCCACTACTCTTTTGTTCTTTTTCAGTATGTGACAAAATAAAATTGTGTGGTTGTTCTACCTGACTACCCGAATTTACCATCCCTTTTTGTATTTTTCTACGTCGAGTTTATGTATTCATTTAATATGTGTATAACATAAAAACAATAATTTTGCATATACACCTTCTTTGATTTGTACATTTTGACACCAATTCGATTGTTTGAGTTTACTCCTATTCAAAATTTCGTAATCTCTACTGGACAAGAATGTCTGGCGATAATGGACTGGAAAATGTCTGGCGAATTTGGCGGTATAAAAACGCAAGATTTTGTTATGAACATGAATATGGTGTGTGACGTGATGTGTAAGGAGAATTTGAATATTACTTAGCGTAGATTTTGTGCATTTACCATAACGATGTTTACGCTGACAGAACTTCATAACAAATACGATAATAGCCCTCCATGCATTTTAAACTATATCCTACTCATTTTGATTGTGGCATTATCACGATGGATCCAGAGTTTTACCGAAAATTAATCGAAAGCAGCGAAATTGTATTGATCGCTCAGGAGTTATTCATGTGAATTCTGAATTTCCTTCAGGATAATTTTTTATATTACCTGTCTGATTCGAAGAATTTTATTGTATAATAATCGTGACTTTTTCATTCGTGCAAGATAGTGTAATCTTTAGAACTTTATATTCGATAAGTATTGGTAAGTTTCAATTTTTCACTTTCTTTAAATATGAAATTTGATAAATGTAGGATTACTAATTACTAATTGCGTTTTTAATGGCATATCATTACTTAGTTAATCAACTGATTTTAACAAAACTTGAAAGGGGTTAGATACAACATTTAGCAATTTGTCAACAATATCGTGCAATCTGTTCCTGACGATGACATAGATGAAGTGCTGCCTGAAGCCGTAAAATTATAAACACACCTTGAGTATTACTATTAATAATTATTTAATTGTTTTTCAAACAGCATCAATAAAGCATAAATAACACAACAAATGGTTACCCGTGTCTTAAGACATCTTGAGACAAATTTGTGTTTGTCAAGACATCTATTTTAGCTTTTAAGACATATCTATAGACAACAACTTAAGCCACAAATGATCACTTATGATGGACTTTTACAAAAATAAATAATAAAACAGTTTCATTAAAATAGCTTCTTTATTTTACACGTTGAAGCAGTAACAATCATGGCAATGCATATATTTGTACGGATATGTCTCTGATGTCCCATGAAATTTATAAACATTTATAGCGAACTTCCAAATATTTATGTGTTCCACCACAAGGGTCTCCAAATTCGCTGTTTTTGGCTGTTACCCTACATATTCTTTCCCCGTTGCATAGTCTTTTGACTTTAGCATCAGAAGATGAAGAACTGCAGTGAGTTGTTCCAATTGCTCGATGGGGACAAACACTCCCGTCAGTTGTTCGTCCATAATTAGCATGCGACACACTAATACGGGCAGGATGTGAACATCTGATGTAAGCTGATTGGTTTTCACATATTATAACGTCTGTGTAAACTGAAAAAAAGAAAAGAAGTTGACAATATATTTGATCAAATAGCGCGTAGCAAATTCATCGATATTTTAAGATTAAGCCATGCTAAACTATTTCGAGGGTTAACATTTCGGGAAAGTAACCTAGATCACTCAACTGCAAAAATTTATTTATTTTATTTTATTTTTTTATTATTATTTTTTTATTTTATTTTATTGTATTTTATTTTT
>JAOXYH010101749.1:0-10558 GCA_028566455.1 Botula fusca
ACGTATGAAGAGATGGGCTAGTAAATGCATTCCTCTAAATGGATCATTGGATTTAAGTGAGACTTTACACAGTTGCAATACCGATCTGATTCGTCAAAATGTATCACACTTTTGTTTTGATTATTCAAAGCCAAGAAAACAATACAGTACTTCCTGTATTATATTTTCCTAGTACATAAATTGGACAATGGATGTGTAGTTCAAGCAAAGTGCCATAGAAAAAACAGAGAGTCCCCATGACATTGAGATAAATATATACATGTAGATTATCTTTTTAGATACTCCAATTAATTTTATTTGCAAACAGGACTATATTTAAACTTGAACAACATGTCAAACTGTCCTTTGAATCTGTGGAGTTTTTCTCTTACTGGCTATCTTCCATAAACCATTTCTGAACAGATGGATAAGGGTAAACTATATGTCCCCGTCGCCTTAAGGCAGGGGCTTAGAAATGGCTTTGAATTTGTAAGTAGTCAATTTGGTAATAAAATAGGTAGTCCGTTCGGTGATTCAATATGTGAAGTAAGTCTATACACACATATAAATTATATTGAAGACAAGTAGGACAACTCCAGTACTGTTCAATGCTACTATATCTATATTAAACATATTATTATAATGGCAATTACGCTAATGTCTGATGATAGATCGGGGATTCCCGTCAGGGAGTATAGAGTAGCATCTAAGTGTTTGCAGATATAGAGCTTTTAAGAATTACTTTAAATGAAAAGAAAAAAATGTAAGTAGTCAATCTGGTTATAAAGTCAGTAGTCCTTTTGGTGATTAAAATAGGTGAAACAAGTGTATAAATATATACAAATAAAAAAGACAGGGCAACTCCGGTACTATTCAATGCTGCTATATCTATATCAACCATGGTAGTATAATGGCAATTACGCTCATCTCTGATGAGAGCTCGGGGTTCGAATACCCGACAGGGAGTATAGATTAGCATCAAAGTGTTGACAGTTCTGAAGCTTTTCAATTTTTTAAGAGAAAAGAAATAAAGAATAAAGAATTCATAACTACAATAAGGTTACCATTAATTCACTGCAATACATTTCTCAAATCTGATAAAAATAACATACACGATAGGTACATGCACATATTTGATATTAACATATATATATACACAGAGATAGTCTTCAAATTTTCATGCAATAGCTCACAAGGGTATTTATCATTGTCAAACATATCATTTCTATTGATATATTGCAGACGTCTTCTAGTGATGTTGAAAATTTAGGCTATTTTGTCCCTACTGTAAATTGAAATAGCGCCACAATGGACTAATTTTCAATTATAACCCATCAATGGGACACCACTAAATATTCAGTTGTTCCTTTGGATCGAAACATGCTAAATTGTCAGTTTAACTCCAAACCCTAACCTTTTTCTGAAGGAGGTAGAGCCCAATCCTTCCTATGAAGCTTTTTCTTGTTTTAGTCCTGGCCAAAGTTTGTGACATTTTTTAATTACATGTGAGCCAAAATGGATAAAAAAACACTGCATCCCTGATTTGTATCGTTCCCTTCATCGACCGTGTTATTTAGAATTTTGTTTAGAGTTCTGGCCTGCCAGAACAACGTGCCAAAAGCCTGTCAGAACAATGTGCCAGAAGTGTGACAGAACTTTGTGCAGGATATTTTACTGTGACAAGTGTGCCAGAACAGTGTGCTGCGATTGCATATTTGTGTGCCAGAAATTTGCCGCAAACTTGCGGCTAACAAGTGCCAGAAAACTGATTTGCATACGAAAAATGAGCTTGTGGCAAGCTTGCCGCTTTACTTTGCAGCAAGTTTGTGGCTTATATTTGCGCATATGTGCCAGAAGCCTTGCATTTTGGTAAGGGTACAAATTGTTTTATAGTGCATTGAGAGGAGAGGTAAGAATCTCTATTCTCTTCACATATTTTTGTCAGAAAGAGAGTCAATTAATATGCTGAATTTCAATGTGGTTCTAAGATTTACTTTCTTTTAATTCCAAATTCAGTGCAGTTATATTAATAAAGATTTATTTTGTGTAAATATCATTTTATTATACAGGTCTTGTAACCCGTCTACCCAAATTTTGATAATCAATTATGAAAACCAAAGAATTTAATTAACATGGCCTTATAAGCATCATTTTAAAAAATGGAGAAAAAAGAAAACATTCTTAAAATCATTTATGAGTACCGTTTGATACCCTAATGTCCATCTCTATATATGGAGATCCATCATCCAGTGAAGTTTCTTAGAGATCCCTCCGACGGTTTCCGAGAAATAGCCAGGAATAAAATTTGTTACATGAATAAATACTGCTTTGAACAAATTCATGGTGTATAACATGTATGAGCTAGAACTGTGAGCATATCTCACTAAAATATAACCCCTTTTTTCGGTAAAGTATAAGTTGTATTATCTCCCCTTCAAAATTTTCGACAGCAAGCATATTCCTTCATGCACAACTGTAGGCACCATATTACAACTGTGTAAAGGTTAATTTAAATCCAATGAGCTGTTTAGGAGGAGTTGCGCTTACAAGCCTATCTCCCCACACAGAACATGTTTGAGAGTATAATTTGAATTATCTCCCCTTCCAAATTCTGGACAGCACTTATATTCCTTTATGCACATCTAGAGGCAGAGTGCTACAATTGTATAAAGTTTCATGAAAATCCAATAAGCCGTTTAGGAGGAGTTATGCTAACAAGGTATATGGAATGACAGACGGACGGACGGACAGGGTGATTCCGATATACCCCTTAAATTCGTTTGCGGGGATATAATGAAACTTAATATCTCATAATTACGAAAAAAAATATATCGTAATTACGAGCAAAGTTTCTCGTAATTACGGGATACAAAATGTAAATATAACTTATCTCGTAATTACAAGAAACTATCTCGTAATTACGCGAAACTTATCTCGTAATAACGAGATAAATGAAGACTTATTTCGTAATTATGAGAACATTATCTCGTAATAACGAGAACATTATCTCGTAATAACGAGAAAATTATCTCGAAATTATGAGATAAATATAACGTATGTCGTAATAACAAGAACGCTATCTCGTAAATACGAGAAAATTATCCCGTAATTACGAGATAAAAATAATCATTGGCCTGGGTAAAATGTTCAGCGATCCGTACCTTGTCCCCCAGCAATCTTATTTCTTGATATATTCATCCTAAAAGCAATTTGGCCTATATCATTAACAATCGGCTTCCTGTTCTGGCGGGCAAAGTATATTCTAACACAAACATCTGCATCCCTTGATTGTGATTTAGCCCAGTCTATTATATTTCCAGTGTTGGCTTCTCTTGTATCAATATAATCTAGAACAAGCTTCGATGACATGCACAAGCTTCTGACATAAGCAGTTGGTGAGGCTTTTCTACAGATGACTTGTTCAGATTCACTTTGTACCTTTCATCTTTTGTCAGTATCTGTACCCACAGGAATACTGCTTACAGTATCTGCATCTGGGTTGGTTTTGTCAGGTCTGCTTGTTGAAGGTGATAATCATACCAGAAGACCTAACACTGGAAACATCATAAATTGGGCTCAAGCACAACCAATGGATACAGATGTTAGTCTTTGGATATACTTAGTCCGTCAGAACAGGAAGACGATTGTAAATGACACAAAGGCAATTTTCGCTCACGTGAATTTCACGTGAAATGGTCGTTCACGTGAAATGCACGTGAAAATTTAACGTGAATTTCGGGTGAATCGAGTTTATGGGTGAAATTCAGGTGAATTTTCGTTCACGTGAAATTAACGTGAACTTCATGTGAATTTCACGTTAAAATTCACATGAATTTCCCATAAAAAAATTAACGTGAAATTCATGTGAATTTTTAAAACAATTATTTATATATTGCATTCAGTTGAACAAAATAAAGCATAAAAATGACCTTTTCACATTTTTTACTCAAATTTTCACGTGAATTTCTGGTATATGCTCATTTCGAATGAAATTTACGTGAAAATGTACATGTGAATTTTATGTTATTTTCACGTTAATTTCACGTGAGCAAAATTGCCTGTGTATAGGCCAAAATTGTTTCAGGACGAATAAATCACGAAATATAGATTGATCGAGAGACAATGTATGGACTATTGAACTGAATTTGCCAGGCCAACAATTATGCTTATCTCATAATTACGAGGAATAATATATAGGTTTTTATTTATCTCGTAATTACGAGATAAGTATCGCGTAATTACGAGATAAGTATCGCGTAATTACGAGATAAGTTATATTTATCTTGTAATTATGAGATAATGTTCTCGTTATTACGAGATAATTTCTCGTAATTACGAGATAGTTTTCTCGTAATTACAAGATAAGTTATATTTATCTCGTAATTACGAGATAACTGACGCGTAATTACTAGATAATTATCTCTTAATTATGAGATAGTTTTCTTGTAATTACTAGATAATTTTCTTGTAATTTCGATCTAAGTTTTATTTGTCTCGTAATTATGAGGGAAAAAATCAGTATCTCGTAATCAGGAGATAATAATGTTTCTTTTAGTGAGTCTAATAGGCTTTCGTAGGTAGTACCGTACGATATAAATTATTTAATTTTCGTTAAGATAATTATATACATGAAGGTTTGTGTTCTGAAAGACGTGTATATGTTAACACACATCCAGCTACAGAGCAATCGATCAACAAACTCATAACGCCACCTAAAAGTGGATAAGCCCAGAGTAACGTATAAAAATAATTAAAATATAATGTGAAAATTTACAAATTCTTATAGCTGGAAGACGAAAAGCATTTTTGTACAAAAAGAAATGGAGTCAAGTGCCATGTTGGGCAGATTTATCTTTAGTCAACTAAACCTAACATAACTTGTTTGAAACTGTTACAATAATTTGATGGTTTGCAATATTCGGGAAAACAGTTCAAGTTTTATACCCATAAAAAAGAAACTAGTTTCCGTTTTGAACCTGTTCAAAAACCGGTTTCATCAATAAATGCACAGTTTGGTAAAATTTTTGGAAACCGAAATTGGTTTTGTAGCGATAAATTCACCCGTTACAATCCATACTTTGACGAAAATTGAGAAAATTCTGTTGTAGATAGAATTTTCTGTACATTTTCTAGTAAATCTGTTATCTAAAGGAACTGAAACTGATTTTAACAATTTTATGAAACATGCTCCAAAATAACGTGTTTTACATTTTTTTTAGATTAAAATCGACTTCATTTGTTTGTAGTAAAATTCCCTGGCCGACCCTTAAATGTCACTTCAGTTTTGAAGTCTACAACGTGTACATTTATACAGTACCAAAGCGTTTCCGTTGTAGAGTACATCGCGCCTCGTTCTTTCTATCAAAACACACCACTATACGACTCGTATCTTATCAAAACATATACTAGTCTCTTTCGTTCCATTCATCGAGATAAAGAGAGAGGGGTAGAGAACTGACTCGTATCTTGATTCAGAAAATAAATTTTACAAATTTTGTATGTAATTAATAAATCAGTTTTAGTCTGTTAAAAATAGATAGTTTTCCTACTGGTTTATGTTCATGTACTAGTTAAGGTCTTTCGCGTTCCAACTTGAAGACCTTATTGTATTTTGTCTGATTATTGTTGAGGTCTTTCCCGTTCCAACGGGAATACCTTATTGTATTTCGTCTGATTATTATTATTACGTCTTTTCATTTCCTAATGGAAAGACGTATTGTATTTCTTTTTAGTTTATCTTTTTTTGTGTTTCCGCCAACTTTTCACAGTGTCATGTGTCCTCATTTTATGACATATGATTGCGAAACCTAGTATATGATATCGGGCAACCATAAACTTTTCACAAATATGGGAAGGGCCGTGAACCCTTTTCCCTTACTGAGTTATCTCCCCAAACACCGCAAACCACGTTACGACTACTCTTCCTAAACCGTAAAAGATATCGAAACAAAACCTGGTACATAGTGTTCTGTGACTCATAGCTGTGTTTCGCTACATTTGGGTCGATGGGATCTGACCACTCTTTTTGGAGCTATTGCCCCTTATATTCTTGATATAGGTAATGTATACCTAGAACTTGGTAATAATTAGAGATTTGACTTAGGACCTTCACCATGGGTCTTTATGACCTTTGACCTTGACCTTGGTTACAAGGTCAAATGTCAAGGTCATCTTAAAATTTGTCATTTTATGGTATTTTTTTAGTGTTTTTCAACTTTTCTGAGTGTTTGTTATTGCGAAATGAACATTAAAGTGATACGGAACTTTTCGTAGGTCTGGTTAGGGGTTTTAACATTCCCGAAGGGGAAAGGGGAATATCCCCTTTTATACTTGAATTTGCATATATATTCCTAAATCTCAATAACTATGAAAGATAATGACTTGGGATCTTCACTGTCAGGTCACATGAAATTTGACGTTGAACAAGGCCACAATGTCAAAGGTCAAGGCCATCCTTTTAATTTTTCATTTTTTTGGCATTTCGGAGTCTTTTTAACATTTTAAAGCCGTTTGAAGTAATCAAAAATGGATTTTAGAACTTTCCTATGGAGTTATCGCCCCTGTAATATTTGATTTTGCATATAAATACCTAAAACTCAGTAACTATTAAAAATAATTACTTGAATTTTTCAGTAAAGATTCCAGTGGCCTTTGACCTTGACCAAGGTCACAAGTTCAAAGTCAACGTCATCTAATTTTTTTCCATTTTTTTTCGTATTTCGGTGTTTTTTTAAACATATTTCAACTGTTTGAAGCATTTATAGAGGGATTTAACAATTCCTCAATGGAGTTATTCCCCCTTTTAATCTTGATTTTGCATATTTATTTTTGAAACTCAATAAATATCAAATATAATGACATTGAATCTTCATTATAGGGTTAAATGACCTTTGACCTTGCCCAAGGTCACAAGATCAAAGGTCAAACTGATTTTAAAAAAAAATCAAAAGTTTTGTGTGTTTTTCAACATTTTCAACTGTATTAAGTGTTTTTATAGTCTTTTCATCATTTTGGAAATGGAAAGGCCTATCAATTGTTCCAGAACAATTAACCTCCTAGTTTTTATTCTTATTTTTTTCCGCCACATTTTCAAAATGACTTTTCCTAAACAGTTCGCGACATATCATTTTCAAATTGCACATTAAGTATCGGTCATAAATGAAGAGTTTCAAATTTACGAATTCTTCTTCCTGACGGAGTTATCTGCCCAAACACCGTAAACCTTGTTATGAGTCAAACTAAGAAACCGTAAGAGATACAGAAAACGAAAGGATGGAAAATGTTCAGCGTAGCAAGTAACAACTGAGCTACATTTGGGTCGAAAATTTTGACGACTCCTTACATGAGTTATCTACTCTTGAAAATTGGCGCGTTCCGCCATTTTTTTTTCTAGACAATCGTAAGTTGAAGAGACCTAGAACCTTAATCATGGGACCATATATCGTACAAAGTGGTGTCAAGGTCAAACGTCACCGATGATCTTTGACCTTGAACCTTGTAGTACTTCAAACTGTGAAAACCGTAAAAGTTAGCTGATAACATGCAATAAAGAAAATATGTGTCCTGACCAGATCTACATTTGGTATATTGGGTCCAATATTATTGGACCAATTGTTAGTGGGCCCAAAATCCGTTTTTCGGGGTCCAAAATGAAGGTTTTTTCATCATATCTCAAAAACGGTTAGAGATTGAAAGAAACTGACCTGCGAAAATGTTCAGCATAAAAAGACCTACACAATAGGGTCAAGATCAAAAGTCAATATCCCTAGAAACCACATAGTCCTGAGCAACCATATTTTTTTGGACTTATAAGGCTATGAATAGTATGAAAATGGTACTTTTCAAGGTCAAGGCCCCTATCAACGAAATAATGTCCCTAGCAACATTGAATTTTGTACAGAAAGTCTTTAGCAACCATATATTTTGAACTGAGAATGCTATGAATAGTATAACTAGAGGCTCACCTGAGCCTGTATCGCTCAGCCGGTAAACCTGGCCATTTAAAATCTTACATTTTCAGCTTAAATTAGCAAAAACATAAAAAAAGGTGAACATTTACGTTTAAAGTCCAGGAACTCATGTAAGGAGTCATGTGACGATTTCTGTGTATTGGACGCTTTTGCAACGCTTGACTTGCTGATAATTTTAATCTACTTTTTACAGTTTCTCTCTCTCTGCTATTGTTTCAAGATATTCGTGAAAAAACAGCAAACACTGTCAAAATTTGCATTTAATTTCCTATAACTCATGTAAGGAGTCGCGTGACGCTATAGGGTAATGTAGACTTTTGTAGAGCTTGATGTGCTGATGATTTTTGGTTTTTGCAGTTTCTCTCTATCTGTTATTGTTTTCAAGATATTGGGAAAAAACAGCAAAAATAGTCAAAATTTGCATTTAAAGCCCAATTACTCATGTAAGGAGTTATCTGACGATTTCGGGGTAATGGAGACTTTTGTAGAACTTGATGTGCTAATCGTTTTTGACGAGTTATCTGACGATTTCGGGGTAATGGAGACTATTGTAGAACTTGATGTGCTAATCGTTTTTGCTTTATACACTTTCTGTCTGTTATTGTGTTCAAGATGTTGGGGAAAACAGCAATACTCGTCAAAATTTACATTTAACTCCCTTCTACTCATGTAAGTAGTCGTCGGACGATTTCAGGGTAATGGAGACTTTTGTAGAGCTTGATGTGCTGATCATTTTGCCGTTACAGTTTCTCTCTATCTGTTATTGTTTTCAAGATATTGGAGAAAAACTGCAAAATCGTCAAAATTTGCATTTAACGCCCAATAACTCTTGTAAGGAATCATCTGACGATTTCGGGGTAATGGAGACTTTTGTAGACCTTGATGTGCTGATGAGCTTTTTCCCTGCCAGTTTTTCTATATCTGTTATAGTTTTGGAGATATAAGCCAAAAATTGTCATTTTCCCCCTATGTTCTATTTATAACAACAGCGGCCATTTTTGTTCATCGACGGACATGTCGGATACAAATTAGAATTTAGGGAAATCAGTGATACTTATGGCCAAGTTTAGTTTGAAATATTTCAGTAGATTGAGAGGAGCAGATTTTTTAAAAAAATTTACGACGGACGGATGGACGGACGACAGACGCCAAGTGATGACAAAAAGGTCACCCTTGCAATTGGCCAGGTGAGTTAAAATGACATTTTCAAGGTCAAGGTCCCCAGCAACGACAAAAAAAGTCCTTAGCAACCATGTATTTTGCAAAAAAAGTCCTTAGCAACTATATATTTTTTAACTTAGAAGGCTATGAACAGTATAAAATGACATTTTGAAGGTAAAGGTCCCTAGCAACGACAAAAGCATCCTTTACAATAGTGTATTTTGCATAGGAAGTCCTTATGAACCATATTTAACTTAGAAAGCTATTAATAGTATAAAAATGACATTTTCAAGGCTAAAGTCCCTATCAACGACTTAATGTCCTTAGCAACAATATATTTTGCGCAGAAAGTCCTTAGTAACCATATATTTTTGAACTTAGAAGGGTACGTATAGTTTAAAAATGACATTTTTAAGGTCAAGGTCCCTACCAATGACTTAAAGTCCCTAGCAACAATGTATTTTGGACAGAATGTCCTTAGTAACTATTTATTTTTTAACATGGGAGGCTATTAATAGTATAGAAATGTCGTTTTCAAAGGTTAAGGTCCCTGTCAACGTCATAAAGTCCTTAACAACCATATGTTTTTGAACTTAGAAGGAAATGAATACTATTAAAATGATCGTTCTGAAAGCTCAAGGTCCCTATCGACATAAAGTCCTCAGCAACATTTTTAGAAAATCCACACTGACGATTGGATATAACGGGAAAGACCTTTCAGTTGTTCTCTGAACGACTGGCCTTTAATAATTAGTTGCAATTCGTATTTTTTTTTAATTGGAGATAAGGGCAAGACCAGGGCAAGTCTTTATGCAATAGCCGAGGTGAGACCAAGTGACCCTTTTAGGTCAAAGAAGGCCCTTTCAAGATTCATGTATATTTATACGACATGGGACAGTCAAAATACAGACTACTATAATCGGTTTACAGAATGATTTCTCTCGAGATAAAAAAAAAATTGTCAAACAATTTCGTAGTCTTAAGGTTTCGTTTCTTTTCGTGAGTTATCGAGAAAGCTTTAATAAGAATATAAAATCGTGCAGCTTTGGCAATACATGTACATTCAAATGAAACAGAAATTGCTCAATTAAATTTATATATTTTTTTAAGAAATACGCAAAAGAGTCTAATACTTCAGAATGAGGCCACCGTCGTGTTTTCATTATTTTTGTAAATTACTAATCCTTTGTCATACGACATGTATGTAGTTCACTAAATAAACATATCACGAGAAAAAAAAATAGTACCATAAGTTAACTAATTTTTAAGTGACTTAGAAACAATTTAAAATCATTTACATATACTTATTCACTCTTTATGAAGTGGGATATCGATAAATTATCAGTTGTCGTTATTGCAACTTTTTATTAGCTCACCTGGTCCAAAGGACCATGTGAGCTATTGTCATCACTTTGCGTCCGCCGTTGTCGGCATACGCTAACTTTTAA
>JAOXYH010101858.1:0-10558 GCA_028566455.1 Botula fusca
AATATAATGCTGAGTAACGACTAAAAAGGCTACACATCGCTAAGCCAGTATGCAACATCAAATATTCCAGCTAACTATACAACACAATTTATCTACACTTAATCAAAAACCAAAATATTATTGCGCTGTGCATCATGCAGTGCTGCTTGTATTTGGTTTGTGAAATGATGATTGGTCTCTGGTTCCCGATGCTTATCACTTGCTCAAGGATCGCTCTTATGAAGATTCTGCTTTGCACTGCACCAATATAGACTGAAACTCGACTTAAGTTATTAAATTATTAGTCTATCAATATCCTGACCAAAAAAAAAATCATTATTGGGTAACTGTGATGGCATTGTATACTATCAGTGGCCTTAATGGTGACGATGGCCGTTACGAGGCGAACTTTGTTGTCCGTGACAACCTATGTTTTCATTTCGTGAGGAAAAATGAAAGTGACACAGAAAGACCCAATCTGAGAGGTGTTCTTAAACTCTACGGGTACCCTTAATTGCCATGTGATAACTTACTTGCATTGCCAAACAATGGGCGATTGATGCTTGTTTGCAGTATTTTGCAGGATCGTCACAATGGCGAGAACAACATTTACACTTGCCGAGAAACTCCACTCGTACACTGCCGAGTCGACAAACGTCTCAACTTTACAAGTCAGCCGGAACCCTTGACTTGTTAAGATACAGACGTCTGTGTTATCTCCAGCTAAAGCATCCCAACAACCAAAAGGGTGATTGTCAGATATACCTATGTAAAAACCAAGGACATTACAATCATTCAGTGAAACTGTAGCGCAGAAAACATGTCTTTCCATCACGATATAAGGCAAGACGGTATTTATTTGCGCAAACACATTTACAGTAAATGATTATGGTATGAATACAACAAAGGAACAATAAACATAATAAACATTATGTCCAGGATATGATAGTTTGGCAAAAACATAGAATGGATCGTCTGTGGAGAAGCCAAGAATAACCATCAATGATGGTCACGGGACTTAGTACCGAAAAACTATCCTCATTGCCACAAAGGCCATGAATCTTGTGTTCCTGATAAAGAAAAGCAAGGAAGGAAGGAAAGAAAACTGTACATCCAGAAAATGGCCAGGAATGACAACGGCATAAACAGGGGACTACACTTACAGGGCAAATTTCTGATATTGAGGAAGCTGAGAATTCCGGTCAATTAAAGCGGCAAAGGTTGACATGTGCAGTATACGGTGTATCATCTAACCCGTAAGAAGTCCCATTTAGGAGGGTTTATAAGCTGGATATAATGGGTCCTTTTTCTGTATCCCGGGGACCTTTCAAACGAAGCCAACGTCGTTTAAAATATACATGTTGTCGAAAAGGTTTTAATGTTCACACTTTGTAAGACAACATTGCAAGCACCTTATTTTTGTGCTGTTTCTTATGAATTACAGCTGATTTTATGATTAATAATAGTAACGGTTTGTGTAAATGTGAATTTCATTTTCCTTTTCCTTAAAACATCTGTTGTAATATTTCATTCACTTTTTAAAGTGACAAACACATAAAATGTGAATAGTAATCCAATTGTTACAACTTATATCAGTCCTTGTCCACTTATTTCTGATAAGTAATACACGATTCTAACCTTGACTGACCTCTTCAATGGTCATTTAAGTTAACATGTCCAGAAACTGGGTCTTTCATATTCAGGGTAATTTTTCGAAGTCCAGGTCGAATGTAAATGTCAGGTCTGATTGACAATGCCCTGAATGGCTAGTTTAAATTAATATTACATATTTAAACAAACTGAATGATCTCGTTGTTCAAGTTCCAAGGTATTTATTTACTTTGATCAAGAAGAAAATTGCAAACAAACTGCTTGAACCTGGGAGCCAGTGAAAAATTAATTTACCGTTGCCTTCTATTGTGTCATGAAGTACGAAATCTTAAAAAAAGATCTGGATTTTTTTCTTATCAGGCGGTTTACTGCAAACATACTTGAAGTAGGTTAATGGCATATTTCTTTACTGATAGAATACCGCTTCACGTTATACCATCCGAGAAAGAAAGAAGGGGGTACAGAGAACGCGCTGTTAATAATAAGTAGGAAGGAGTCATTTTCGCTCATAAATTGTAATCACGTAAGGCAATAATTTTTCTTACAACCAAGGAGTTAACCGTGTTATTTAGAGTGGAAAGATCTCGTATTTTCACCTGAGATCACATTACCTTGACTGACGCAAACTTACAATCTACTTGTTGTCACAAGCTTATAACCAAGATATTTACCGATTCAAGGTATTTACTATACAGCGGTTCACCCACATAGTCGTGGATCATTCGCTTCAACCTTGATTGTTAATGAAAGCAACCGCTTTTCTAAGTTCCGCGTGTTATCTCACAAAGATATAGGATTTTAAAAAATTGTGTTATATCCTTCTGGTGGAAGTGATCTATATGTATTGACTTTTGTCTATGGACAAGGTTAAAGGTGTTTGATTCTATGCAATTGACGATGAGAAATCTACATTTGATCAATTAAGTTACCTGTCGTAAGAGCAAGGTACAGTTATATTATCTCACAGACCGTCACTGTTTTATAAACGTTGGTGATTATTCACCGATATACATGTGATATAGGTAAAATAGAAGTAGTGGAAAATTATTTTTGAGAGGAAAAGACGGCAAAATGTGTGAAAGTATTACAGATTGGTTCCATAACATGTCTACAAACGACAATAATAACATCAACACAACAAGCAGCGAGGCGAACGGAATGGAAGAGAAACTCTACCAGAGTAATGTTTTTGATCAGGTATGCATAGTTTTTTTTCTTCATAGATTACCCAATTTTTCGGTAAAACCGTGTATTGCCACAGGGGGATTTGATTGGATGTGCCTGAAGATTAAACAAAATGGTGCCAGGGTTAAGATGTTCCAGAAAATAGCAGAGCTATTGATTATTTATACCAGAGCTGCAACACAATAAACTGACATTTAGTTTACGAAAATTTAAAACCTGTTGCTTTTTTCTTTGTCTTTTTGCTAACCTTTTTTGAAAGAAAGTAAACATGTAAATGGAAGTTTGACATAATTTGCTTCTGGGGTATCATTGTTGAAGTGACTAACAGTTTCCAGGTATAACAAACACAGACAACTTTTCTTTTCAGCAAAAGCTTAAGATTTAATATTTATTCCAGTTGGCATGTTGAAAAAAAATCAATTATTTCTTCAATAGACTTTTCAATAGATTAAATTTGAATGACTGTGTGGTTAAGTTGTCTTGGGTTCGGCTGCCATAGAAGTTGTTTGGGTGCTTTATGACTGGCTTGGCACAGAATTTCAATGTATAACAGAAATATTAAAGGGACTTGAAAAACACAATATTCAAAGCAAAACAAAAAAATCGTTTAAGTGACTTCTGCAATAAATCTTTCATGCATGTGTTTATATTTTATTTTCACACATGTTTTCTTTTATCAACCATTTAATTTCAAGTCAGAATTGGCAGTAAAAGCCATCTTATCTTAAGATGTTTTAAAAATATTTTTATTTATTTTATGACTTAAAAAAACTCCACTATAACTTGGATCTTTTAATGTCTTCAACAAAATTTGTTTTGTTTGACATTAATTGTTGGAAGGATTTAGGAATGGATATTTTTCTCATAAACCACTCATATAATGTATAGTTATGATAATATGCTTGTATGAATATTTTCTATGTAAACGTTCAAAATATGGAAATAGAGCATGTTAATTTATGTGAAAAATGACAATTATATATTATGGAAGCTCACACCCAACATTGATTGTTTTACAATAGTAATACTATCGGTAAAGCCACACCCCCAGAAATATTTGGTCTTCAGTTATGTGTAAAGATTGCACCACTAATTAAACAAAAGTATGTAGGTATTAGTATGTAATATTGTTATTATTGTCACATGGTCGTGATTTACTGTAGTATTATGTCTGTCTTTTAAATAGTTTTGATTTAAAGATATCTTTAAAAATATTTGTAATTGGTCAAACTGATGACATGCAGTAATCCCAATATTTCATCTGATAGTCCATATTTCTTAATTTTTTTTACTCCTCCAGCCTTGACAATTCAGGTTAAATGGTAAACAAATAAACAATATAGATAGATGGATGGCCCAATACTGATTTGTTTGGGTTGTATAATCATGCTTAAACAGGTATATAATGGGAACTTGACCAAACTGTTTAATACCGAATAACAGAATATACACTTGTAGGTCCAAAATTTTCCATGACAATACTAATTACAGGATATAGTTCCAAAATTTACTATGGCAATACTAAATTACAGCATATAGTTCCAAAAGTTACCATGGCCCATTTTTGAACATGGCAGTCATGACCTTGTATGTATACCTAACAACAAAGATGAGTAAATATTTACCTGTTATTGTTTTTGATTTTATTCAAACACAAATTTAAAAGGATTGATCCCAAACGTCAACAGATTAATTACAAACTAAATAAATAAATGTTTGGCATTGTTATGATTGGTAAAAGGATATATTTTCAGCAAGTTTGCTGACTTTTAAATTGATATAAAAGACAAAAAAGTGACACTCAGCATTTTATGTTACAATGCAAGTACCAAGTGCTTTTAATCATAGTGTTATAAATTCTTAATTTTAGCAGGCAGTCCAGACAGTGCATAAATGTCTCTGCCAGAAAATAATTGAATTAACTGAGTGACTTTTTATAAAGGTACTAGCAACCTATATTTTCTGAGATGCTGGCAGTGTAAATTTTCACTATCTTTATGGAAGTCACAAATTAATTATAAGTGCAAATTGAAGTCAAGTTAAAATATGTTGAATGTTAGACTCAGAAGACTAGAAAATATTGCAGTCTTTGTCTTAGGTGACCAAAACCATCAAGTCCAAATCCCCAATCCTGACCACCCTTAAAAAACCAAAGATCAGCTAGAATGCAGAAACTTTTGCTAGAGATAATTATATGTCTTATTTGCTGAAAAAATTTCAATCATGGTCTTCCTTTGTCAAAAACATGCCCAAAGTCGGTAGTTCCCTCTGGGCACTCTGACTTAAACCCCGCCATTAAAACTGCCCCCATGGTACAGCTGCAATACCACTGAAAGTGGTGTTAAACCCTATTAAATCAATCATCTTCCAATCTCCCCACCCAAAACAGAAACTTAGGAAGGAAAATAAGAAATTGGTTAGTTTTGTTGGTTTTTAGGTCAGTAACCTAGCTGTGTAATTCTATTCTTTGAGAAATCAATATCTGTTTATGGCAGCTATCCAGTAAGGAACATGTTGGTACAGCAGACATAGGGACCATCAACTTTAACAGAATAGTCAGCAAGACGAAAAATATACATTTTATATTGGCACAAATTATATAACTGTGATATGTCAATGAGGGAGGGTTCAACTACTGGTACATTGTAGAAAGATAATTACTGTCTGTATAAGTATTAAATTGTATATACATGTATAACCTAACCCACAAAAGACCATACCTGATGACAAAGCAATTCCAAGTTCGTGATGTTTAGTTACATGAATGTGCTAAAAATTTGAGATGTTTTTTATTCAGAGATTAGAGATTTGATATGATTATTTCATGTATGACATGTAAAAATAAAAGTACACCATAAAAATCCTTGATGGATACTTTATACTGTCTCTTGGTTCCAGTGGCCTGAAACTCTAGATAGCAGGTCCAATTATGGTTCATTTTACAGATTAACACATTTAAATGAAATCCAAGAATATCACACCAAAATAAGTTTGCTCTGGTGTACTTTAATAAATGATATATATAGATTGAAATCGTAGCAACATCAATTCTGAGTTGGAAAAATCAGAACATTTTATATCTGCTGATTGTGTATTATAATGTTTTGTCAACTTTCTGCATGGGTATGACAAGACCAGAAGACACTGAAATCATTATTATCATTTTAAAGATCACAATCGGTTTTCAGTTGATTATCTGTTCACATAGTAAATTACATTTTTAAAAATTATAATACCCAAAAATGTTAATGTAGGTAAAAAGGTTTCACTGAGAAAACTAAATATCTTGTGCTTTCCTAAGTCATGTAAGTAAACAACTGTCGGAAAAGTGTTTCATGTACTTTTTGGAGATTTACAACAGAAGATAAACCTACTCGTTCCGTGTGGAACTTGCAGGAAACCCACCAGGTTCCGATGTGTGTTTTTTTATGATCAGAATTGAAGAGGGCCTGCTGAAATAGGCCTTTCCTGGAGACTGTATATGTGAAGGACTTTTGTTTCCGTATCTGTAAATTTTCACTACCACATCATAAGTACTTCTGTATGAGTAATCTAAGTATAGTTTCATTTTGATACAATAATTGACAGTAATTGTTTCTGATATGAGGGCCAACAAAAGACAAGAGTATTGTACTCTGAGGTAGACATTTTAATTATAGGTAGGCTGAGGAATTTATTTTACACAAGTACAATTTCTTCATGTTAATAGTACTTTAACCTGCATTTTCTTTTTTGTTTTATTTATTTATTTATTTATTTATTAAGTGATATGTTAAAATTTTCTATTTGTGTATTTAATATTTATTATTTATCTGTTTGTTTATTTGTCTTATTTAATCTTCACTGTATGGAGAGTGTGAACCAGTAAATAATTAGTGTATGGGAACCGATAAAATGGTTGCCTGGTGACAGATGCAACCTTAAGTTGATTGGTGCTTCAGGTAAGAAACACTAATCAACCCTTTTATCAGGGTCGCCAAAACACTAGTCAAACCATTTTTATTGGTTCCAATACACCAATCAACCATTTACCGGTTCACACTTTCTCTCCAGTGAAATCATTGCAAAATAACTGAAAAACTGGAAAAAACTGCTGCTGACTCAATATTCTGAAAATGTCATCCGAGTTCTTTCAGTGCACATACTTATAGTAATTTACCTCTTTTTCACCTAACAAGTAAAATTGATTGCCATTTCTAGATTTATTTGTTTGATTTTTGAATTCAGATGCCATTTATGTTGATTTATTTGATGGGTTATATAATTAAATCTGCAGGTGCTTGTTTAGGAGGACTTTTAATTGGTATTGTGCACAAGGGATTCATATCAGGAGAATGAACATTAGATTAATTGATCATCTTTTCAGTAATCATCCACAACAGGTAGATCAAAAACTGTTCACTAGCTTGTCATAATACACAAACCACAATGACTGTGATGCTTGACAATTATGAGATACTTGGGCTGACATAGTGTGCTATAATAAAAGTCTGTGTGAACAACTATGGAACACCGAACATACATGAACACTGTAGGTTAATCCCAGAAAAAACTTTATTAAAGGACCTGGTTCCTGGCCTCATGGTGTAAATTTGTAGGAAGAAATCTGTGGTCAAATGAAAAAGCATTTTCTTTGGTGAATTTATTGAGTCTTGGATAAAAATTGCACTAAAAGAATTAAACATGTTGATTTGACTGACACCTCTGTTGCGAGTTTGAACCATTTTTGCAGTCCTTCGAGTTTTGTTTACTCCAGGCCTCTGTTGCGAGTTTGAACCATTTTTGCAGTCCTTCGAGTTTTGTTTACTCCAGGTGACTGTGCCAGTAGAACTAGATACCAAGACAAACACAAAGTTAGCAGTACATACTTACAGAACCAGTTTATTGTATATTTGTGGACACAGCATACATGAACAACATTATGTGCCCTTTACAGATGCACCAAATAAGTGAAGGTGGGCTGAATGATTCTTATTAATTGATGAGGCAGAATCCACTTCTATATGTCATGGATCATGCATATCATTGATAGACTGCCAGGCCACAGTTGTGCCTTATATTGTTTTCAGTCCGCCTGTTAACCCAATTGGTTGCCAATTGTGAACCATACATGCCTATTATTCATCAACAGTCCACCCACCAAACCCACTGGTGAACCATATGTGTCTGATTTGTTGCCTTTTGTGGACGCTTATGTGCCTTATACATTCACACAAGCCTGAACATAAACCTATTAACTGGTGGGCTATAGTACATTATTCATCAGCAGTCCAGCAATAAACCCCATTAGTTGCCTATCATGAGCTATATATGCTATATTCCATGAATCACATTAGTTGCCAGTTGTGAACTATATGTATCTAGTATATTATTGACAATCCATCCATGAACCCCTCTTGTTGCCCATTGTGAACCATAAATCCTCAGTCCTTGACTGTCTACCTGTAAAACCTATCTTAGCCAGTTTTTCACCTGAAGTAATCAAGTTGTATCAATGACAGATAGAGATTCTTGTATTTCAAAGATTTATGTGATCTTATAAAATTCATACACAGATAAATGTTTTCCATGATTTATAGAACTTCATTTACATATTGTAACGTGACAATAGAATCAAGGCAATAAGCACTGGAGTCTGCGTCAAATAAAATGGAGACACACATACAGACTGTTGCCTGTAGGAGCTTGTTGAAGTAGGACAATATATATTGGGTTTATATCTGTAAGAAGGGGAGTACAGAGCGAGATGTGAGCCCAGAATGTCCACTTGATTCGGTTATAACCTCAAAAGTATAGATGTTATCTCCATTCCTATTTTAGCACATTTTAATAACTGTAACAGCAAATAAAAAAAATTCATAATGCCTAGTAAGTGGGACGTTGATATCCCTCCTGTTTACACAGTGTGAGTGAACCTGGTGTGAGGTTTGGATTTCTGTCAATTGTAAACACTGCATTTAATGAATAAATTTAATACGTGGTCTTTGCAAAAGTCAACAACAGATTTAATGATACTCACAAAAATGAAATAAATTGTAATAGATCTCTGGGGATGTAGCAATTGGAGAGTTTTATTAGATAATGCATATAAAATGACAGAAGACAATAATATAAATCCTTATTGAATGCTTCATCTGTATAACCTGAAATCACTGGGACCATAAATTTAGAATTGTACTGTTTGTTTACTTAAAATATATCAGGTTACTTTAAGGGTGGAATGAGGTGAAAAGAAGTTATAAAATTTGAAGGGTGTGTGAAGTTTAAAGTTTTTTATGCCTTACAGTATTCACAAGTTGTGTAATTATAGTCTTGGAGAAAGTCAAATGTAGGTAATCCAGTGTTTGTTTGTTTTAGTTACATGATTTTTTTTAGCTAGAAAGGGTAATACTAAAGGAGCCTGCTATTGAAATTGCTCTCTCTTTTCAAAATCTTTGACATTAACCCAAACTTTTCCACCATTATTTGCAGCATTGTTCTCCTTGGAATGCCATAAACAAATTTTGTGAATACTTTGAATGCTTCAGTATGTTTAGTTTTATGCATGTACTCATTATGTTTATTTGCTTCAGGAAGAACATCAAACTTCAAATAATTTCTTTGATAAATGAAGCAACACAATAAAAAAATGAGTAAGCCCCACAAACATTATCCCTGACTGTAGACACTGCACAAATACCATTCAGATGCAGCGATAGGAAAAATATTAGATGTAGCTTCCAATCTTCTGACGTCAGGCTTTTATGTTTGGTAAACTTAATGAAGTTATTAGGAGGTATAGGAATTAATAATGCTTCATTTATGTTTTGTATAACAGTAATAATGTAGTCAGAGTGATCACATATTATGCCGATTCATTAATACATATTTAAACAGACATTGTATATATATTTAGTATATAACTAGGTGTGTGGGTGACCCAAACATGTCATTTCACTTGGAATTCTTACCTCAGGGTCTCACATAAATTTCTTTTCCTGGTGTGAAAATTGAGGGTCTACATGGAAAACAAGCACCTAACTTTTTGTTTTTGAGGTAAATTTTGAGTGGTTTGTTCAAAACTAACATTCAGTGCCAAACAGGATTGTCAGTTTAATGGTTGTCAGGGTGAACAATTAGGATTATCAGTTAAAGGGCTGCAAGTCAATGCAACTGTCAGAAGATGGGTCTGTAAAGATGGCAATGTCATTTAAAGGTTTACTTAAAATATAATAGAAAGAATATGGGATATGTGTCAGAAAGACAGCAGCCCACATATATATAAAATTTCAAATAAACTAGGTGTAACTTGAGTGTAAATTTTACTGCATGTGAAGCGCTTTTCTGGATTAATCTTCATCAGACACACTCGTGGCCAAAATTCTGGAAGAAATGATATATATTTTACATATGAGCACACTGAAAACAGCCAAATGTATTAAATGAACGCCGAATTTGGTTACTACACTTTTAAATTAGTCTTTGGTTTGTTAACAGCTAATATTGTCAGATATGTGTCAGTTAAATTGTTGGTCATTCTGACACTGTTACCAGTTGATCAGTTAAATTGGTTGGTCATTATGACACTGTTACCAGCTGTTCAGTTAAATTGTTGGTCGTTCTGACACTGTTACCAGTTGTTCAGTTAAATTGTTGGTCACCAGCTGTTCAGTTAAATTGTTGGTCGTTCTGACACTGTTACCAGTTGTTCAGTTAAATTGTTGGTCACCAGCTGTTCAGTTAAATTGTTGGTCGTTCTGACACTGTTACCAGTTGTTCAGTTAAATTGTTGGTCACCAGCTGT
>JAOXYH010102184.1:0-10553 GCA_028566455.1 Botula fusca
CCACTTCAATTACTGAACAATGACAGTAAGGGTGAAGTGGGCGTGACGGATCCACGATAAGAACGTGCCAGTCGTTCGAGAGGTGATAGCAAATTCCATACTTAATGCGGATTGATTGTATCTATGGATCTTCAATCTTGAATGTATACTTCGAAATGCAATTCTTAGCTATAATCATACTACATTTTTTATGCATTCATGCATGCAGTCAAAACCAATCCCACCTCTATTTACCTTTAGTACTGCTACCTACGAAATTAGGTACCAAACGAATTAAAAATGTTCACTGAAGTTTTTTGTGCAGATTATGAAACCACGAATAAAAGACATACGAATCAAGATATAATCCATTCACCCCGAAAACTGGTATCAATGAAGAAGTACTTCAACAGTATTCCGAGTTCTTACAACAGTATATCTTATAACCAAGATGAAGGATAATATCTAAAAGACTAGCTAGAAATAAGCCAACAGAATACAGAAGTCACGGACAGTATTGCTATATACCTGAATTTAGGGGCAAGGCAAATATATGAACGAATAAAAACAAACAAAACAAAACAAAACAAAACAAAAAACAAAAAAACAAAACAAAACTAAAAAACAAAAAAAACAAAAAACAAAAACAAAAAAAACCAAAAAACCAAAAAAAAAAACAAAAACAAAAACAAAAAAAAACAAAAAAAAAACAAAAAACAAAAAACAAAAAAACAAAAAAAACAAAACACACACACACACACACACACACACACACACACACACACACACACAAAACCACACACACATAAAAAATCAATAAATAAATAAGTTAATAAAAGAAAAAAAAGGCTCAGTGAAGTCTTAGTTACAAAACAGAATTAACAAACTATCGCTCAACTGACATCTAATGTTTTACTGACAAACTTTATACATGGCCACTTAGCAGAATCATTCATCGCAATTCTAAAAGGGACCCCTAAGTTTGGATAAATTCACCATTATCTAGTTTCAGCAGCATAAATACAGCAGTTTTGACTATTTCAGGAAATTTCTGTTTTCAGTAATGTCAGCAATATTGGATAAAAGGAATGCTGCCGGATAAAATTTTTAAACGGGACCACCTAATGATTATTTTGGCAAAGTTTGGTTCCAACTGACAAAACAGTTTTAAAGGAACTGTTTAAATATTTTTTTACCTGAATTTTTACCTAACTTGCATATTCGGCAAAGAATTCAAAGCTGGTCATAAATTTATGCCTTATTTACATAATCGGGGATATTCGTAAAATTTCAAAGCTGACCATGAAACCTGTAATTTTTGCTCGTTATTATGCTCCTGCAGTCCAAAGTTCATCCCATTCTTGCATAAAATACGGAAATTTCGACTTTTTCATGAGATTTTCTATTTCTAGTAACGGCAGCCATATTTGACAGAAGGTGGAGCTGCCGGTTACAATTTTGAAAGGGCACCACCTAGGGACTATTTTGATCAAATTTGCTTCCATCGTACCATACAGTTTCAGAGGAGAAGATTTATAAATGATTTTTCGCTGAATCTATGCCTCATTTGCATAAATGGACATAAAACGGCAATGGCTGAAC
Source organism: Botula fusca (assembly GCA_028566455.1). Lineage (NCBI taxonomy): Eukaryota > Metazoa > Mollusca > Bivalvia > Mytilida > Modiolidae > Botula > Botula fusca. Next base: position 1,582 of record JAOXYH010102184.1, read on the forward strand.
ATACATAAAACATGGAAATAAAGAATAGAAATATAGAGAACTATGCAAGTCCATGTAGGACCTATCAAAAATATATGTTGTTTCGTTATCTCGAATTATAATCTGTGAGCACAATTTTGAAATTCTGAATTATATTTCGAGATAACGAATTCTATGCCGGAAACCATGCTCATGGATTAAAATTCGACATAACGAATTCCCGAAGTCACGGATAATAATTTGAGATGTATTTTCAATAGGTCCCAAATGGGCTTCCGCAGAGAAGAGTCATGACAAAGAACCAAAATTATATAGTAACATTTTGCTCAGAAATGAGAAAAAGACAACAGTGAAACCAAGGCAATAGCAATGCCTCCCCCACAAAAAAAGACTGACATAAAATTTCCTGGAAGGGACCGTCATTATCGTTTAGTTAGATGAATATCGGAAAAAGAATACTGAAGAATGTGGAAATGACATCAGATACACCGGAAGAGAAAGCATGTTTTGCTCCGTTAACGCTAACAACGTCATACTGCATGTAGAAAATCTGGTGAAGAAATATGTCCCGTGAGGTGCCATATTCAGTATGACAAGAAACGTAGAAGAAATCTTGTCTTTTTTGTGAGGTAGAAACATCGTATCGATCTACTAGTATCCAATCGTGATGACGATCATAGACTTTTCTGAGTGAAAAAGTCATCGTACAAGTCACAGGAACGAGGTAGCACATCGACAGGGAAATGTGGGGTAACGTAAGCCAAAGGTGTAGGTAAATTATCCTTTGCGGACATGGTCTAATTTTTATGGTTCCTTTAAAAACTTTATTTTTGTTTGCTGATCTGCAATCACATTGCAAAGTTGATTGGACCCTACAAGAAATCCTTTTATCAGAACCAAATAAGTCAAGGAAAATGGCCTTTTTTATAGAAAATTCCTTCGATAGCTATCTACAAATGAAATGCTTAATTTGGCAGTTGGAAATCAAACGTGGCACCAAGCCACCACATTAATCACTATTGGAATTACATTTAAGGATTTGTTTGGTTTCTAAACACAAACGACTGAGTCAATCATTCTGATCTAAGTTTCAGAATGTTTTTGGATGGTCTATACAAATTTTCTTTTGATTGCTTGTTTGCTGATTGGAAATCAAAGACGCTTGCAACCATGGAATATTGTTTAACACTAAACGTAATGTTTGCAGCCATGAGGCAGTGTTACATTTATCGCCGAAGAAACAAAACATTAATATACCGTTTTTGTCCCATTTGAGCCCGTATACCTCATAAAAATGACTGTCAACAGGCAAATTCCATGCCTTTTTTAAATTTCGGAAACGGTATATCAAATTCAAATGCACTGCATAGTACCTATAATACATGTATAAAGATAAAAACGCATCAATATAAAAAAAAATGAACGCTCTAAACCGATAAGTATGCAATTGTAATTTTTGTCCATTTGGGGCCTTAGTCCCTAAATGTTAAGGGCAAGATCCTCCATTTTTCAACACCAGGCTTTATTCAAGTCTGGCTGCCAAGATGACCGCCATCAGCGGCATAGGACCCTATGGGAAAATGATTTAAAAATATTTTCCTATGAAACAAGTAAGCTAATTTAAAGCAAAACAATGCACGGATGGCCATTTAGTGGTCAACTTTCAATTGATTGATTGACTGATTGAATGGGGTTTAACGCCACTTTCAGCAGTATCGAGCTATATCGTGGTGGTCAGTTTTCGTGGCGGAGGAAGCCGGAGTGTCCAAAGAGATCCGCCGACCTTGGACAGGTAACTGACGAATTTGATCACGTTCGGTTGCAAGTAGAGTGCACCCTTTTTTGTTGTTTACTTAGCGGGGCGCGAACTCACAACCCAGAGGTGATAGGCTACAGTGGTCAGCTTTCAAAGTTGTACATGTATCCGGTGACATCGACCTCCATCTAAATGTTCGCCATCACCGGCCAAAGATTTAACATAGCAACCCATGGGAAAATGTTTAAAATCCATCTCCTCTGAAATTATGGTCCTCAAATGGTCACCTTCAAAATTATTTGCGGTGACCAAATATCCATCCAAGGAGGCCATCAGCGGACATAGTTTTTACATAGGATCCTGTGGAACTCAATTGTACTCAAATTTGCAGACGACTTATTTTATGACTTGGTGGTCTAGCTAGCTATAGATGTAAATTTTGGTGTTTTTTTTTTGCTAAAATTATATGATAGCATGAGATAAACTGCACATAGGAAAAAAATGATCAAGTCAAGATACACTAAAATCAACTGCACTGAAATACACGTAGGAAGTTTTTTTTTTTTGCTAAGACCCAATTGAGCGATACAGCCTCTTTGGGAGTCTATTGTTTTATTATGTCTAAAATAATCCCAAAGTTTCAAAATGATATGTTGATACAATATGTAAAAGAAAGAATATGGAATACATGCAGGAAAGACATCTATCTACATCTTTCAAGAGTACAAAAATAGCTTATAATTAAGTTGCGTGTGAAGCGAATTTCTGGATTAACCTTCATCAAACACGCTAGTGGCCAAATAATAGGAAGACCTGTCATTTTTCAATAAAGCTGCAAAACCAAACACAATATTTAAGGTCACATTTCCAAAATACTACCGAAAAAGGAACGGAAGCCAAAATGCAGCTTGATATTGATAAAATGTACGTTGAGCGGTTGCTCAGATACAGGTCATCCCGGTAGGTAAATGCAAATTTTGGCAGTCATATTTGAAAACGTAGAATGTGGATAGCTGGAAATTTAAGTCTTTAATGATGTCTAAAATAATCCTTAATTGTCATTTTGATGTACTGAAGGGTTGCTGAGACGCATTTCGGGTTAACGTTAATTTTGGCAGCTTTGTTTGAGTTTAGTCCTGGCGGTCATATTCGAAATCGTAGAAGTTCAAAAACCTGGTTTAACCCACCATTTTCCTCGGAAAAATACCTGTACCAAGTAAGAAATATGATAATTATTCAGATCATACCTTACGGTTAGAATATCGGTATGATCTTTCTGAAGTGACTGAGGGTTAGAGAAGTGTCAATTTAATGGAACTGTCGACAAGTCGAGCAAGTGGGAGGTTTGGCATGCTATAAATCCGGTTTAATCCACCATTTTCATTTGGAAATGCCTGTGTCAAGTCAGGAATATTAACAACTTTCTGAAAATCGTTCTGTAGGTTTCTCGATCTTGTCAGTCTGATCAACTTTATTCTTTTAGATATTTCCCTTGGAAAAAAAAACTGGCGAATTACTACCTTCGATTACCTGTCTTATCGGACGTTTTCAAAATAAGAGTGACTGGTCAGTCAGATCTGGTATGGTCTGGTTTTCAATGCAAGGAAAGCCATATACTGGTCTTGTACAGTGTATACTTTGTTCAGGCAGCAGACTTAAACGGTTTTCTCGTCTGCTATACAGAGCAGATTCACTTGCTTGTCAGGGTTGGACTAAATGCAGAATTACGAGGAAGGTCTGGTCTACTGTAAGTTTTTTTTTCTATAACTGCTATCTTATTGCCGTTCGGAAAGGTAGGACTGTAGTATTTTTACTTCCATTGCGAAAAGCAATTAGCCGACAATGACTGAAAATTTCGACGAAGGATTTCTTAAACAGAGCCTAATATTTAATTACTTCACAACTTCAGATACCGGTGGTTCAACACGTGGGATATTTATGCACAACATTATTGATAATTAGAGTAAGGTTATACAAGTCATGAAAAATATTCAAATTTTATATTTCAGAGATAATATCTCTCAGGTGTAGCCAAAAAGCAGTCCAGATTTTATTGTCTCTAAGTCTGGTCAGCTATAATTTAAGTTAACTTACTTATCATACATTAAGACTAGTTTATGTTAACTTACTGCCAGGTTAGTGTTCCACGAAGCTGTATCTTCTTTACTTTTTCTCCACAAGATACATCAGGGATGGTGTCCACTTTGCATCAGAAAACGGTATTGATGCCTGGTATCTACTAAATTATTTTTTATTTTAGATATTTATGTAGACTTCTTTTACTTAAAAACAGAAGATATTCGCGCAAGGATGTTTTACAATTGTTCGGTAAAAACTTCGTGTATTCAATCCTGATTTCGCACAGACGTGCACATATAATTTATACGCATGCCCATAGATTTCTTTCCTCTTCTACCATGTCTACTGAACCAGTCTGGGTGAATTTGCCGAATAAATTCAAAACGGTTCGCTCTACAAATCGAAATGTACATTTTACAAGTATGATCTAAGTTCGATTACTGTAAATTCAGATTTATTATTGCGATTCCTTGACAACGGTCCAAAATGTGGGTTTAATTTTTGCCATTTCAGTCAATGTTATAACAAAGCGTTACAAAAATGCGAGTTTTTATCAATGCGACTAACATTCTGTCGCATCATTGGCAATAATTGTACATTTTTCAAGTATAATCTAAGTTCGATTGATTTACTAGCATCAATGTACAATGTATATACACATTAACTTCTTCGTGTAAGAAACAAACTGTAAATTTTGACCCTTAAAAAAGGGGGGGGGTGGAAAATGGGGGTTCTGAACACGGAAACACGTGAAATAAAAATCTCAGAAACGTTGCATGAAAAATAAAAATCTGGAAACACGAAGCGCGAGAAATAAGATCATTAGATAGATCAGGAAGAAAAGTAATTTAATATGTCATATTAATGAACAAATCTACTTGTTTATCTCGGGAACCAGCTCTCGATAATTTTAAAGAAACCCCAAGCTCGACTTGAATTTATAGAACAAAATACGGGTCAAGAACGAGAATTTGGATGTCTGGACACGAAGCACGGGAAATAAATTAGAGGCACGAAGCAAGTGCATCCATGCAAACAAAAAAATACGAAGAATTAAAGATTAAAACACGAATGCACGGAAAAGAAAAAGGCCGAAAACGTTGCACGAAAATAACCCTTTACCATCCATCTAATGATAATGCCTTTGATAAGAAATCCGTTCTCTCAGTTTTTTATCGTTGTCGTCTGATAGCCGCTCGACCAGATATTACTGTAATAAACCTGACACTGGTGAAAAAGTTTGACGAAGGATTTTTGAAGAGAGCCTTTTATTTAAGGCCCATTACTTCACATGGTTGAACTTGGAATTTTTTTTATGTATAAAAATATTGATAATCAGAATAAGATTATACCTGACAGACAAATAGACAAATTTCATATTTTAAGCGATCAAGAGTGACTTTGATATGCAAATTTATCAAGTCCGGTGCAGTAGAAATAAGACAAGTTGCCTGGAATGTGTATAATAGACAAGTTACCTGGTATGTGTATAATAAACAAGTTGTCTGGTATGTGTATAAATCATATCTGCACTTCTTTGCAAACATTGAAGATAATAAGGAACATTTGCGAAAATCCTGATATATTCTGTACAAAATGTAGCTAAGATAGATTTTCTGTAGAATTCTATATCCGTTGGTGATCATTTTCGCACAAGGAAGTTAAAAGTCTGAACGCGCAGGCGTATTGTAGCTTATACGTTAATCCTCAGGGGCCTGGATGGCCGAACAATTAATCCGGTACGGTAGAGCAGAAATTAGACTAGTTGCCTGGTATTTATATTATAGCTAGACAAGTTGCCTGGTATGTGTATAATAGACAAGTTGCCTGGTATGTGTGTAATAATCAAGTTGCCTAGTATGTGTATAATAAACAAGTTGCCTAGTATGTGTATAATAAACAAGTTGCCTGGTATGTGTATAATAAACAAGTTGCCTGGTATGTGTATAAATCATATCTGCATTGCTTTGCAAACACTGAAGATAATAGGGAACAGTTGCGAAAATCCTGATATATTCTGTACAAAATGTAAATAATATGCGTGTTAAAAGTCTGGACGCGTAGGAGTATCGTACCTTACATTAATCCTCAGATGTAAAAAGCTGGGGCCTAGATGGCCGATTGGTTAAGAGAGTCGGATTAATGTACAACACTGTAGCCTATCACGTCTGTTTGGCGAGATCGCATCTTGCTTTTAAACAACAAAGCAGTCGACTCGCAACCGTATGTCATAAGGTTTGTCAGTTACTTTTCTAAGGTCGGCGGTTCTCTTCGGGCACTCTTGCCTCCTCCGCCACTAAAACTGACCTCCACGATATATCTGGAATACTGCTGAAAGTGGTCTTATCCCCAATCAATCAATCAATCAATCAATCAATCAATGGGATTGATTGAAACCTACAGATTCACGTGCTGTGTGATGAACATACATGTAGACAGAATACATGTATTTATAATTCTGAATCGAATTTAAACATTGAATAACTTTGTTCGTAAAACAAGAGGAACCTTTCCCTTTATAATTTTGTAAACATTTGAGAAATTATAAGCGAACCTCAATGGAACCAAAATTATAAACATCAACAGAATGAATGCCTTCAAAACATGTGGAGGAAGGACGTTTCCATGTTTGCTCTGTTTAAAGCAAGTAAAAAAGTAGGGTATTATTCGAGCAATTCCCCTAAGGCCTTTACCGCTCCACTATCTATGCATTAAACCGAAAATAACATGCATTTTAGAAGTATTCTGGCAATTAAAATGAGAAGAACTAAAACACTGTAATTGCATGTGACTTCTACGTTTCTGTTCAAATTACTAAATTCAAAATATTGATAGATTTTGAAAAATAAGTCCTTCCTTGGAAGGCATGTGTCGCCTCTTCCCGATATCGACTAATATGAGCAAGTCCAAGACTGAGAAAAAAGAAAAAAATAAGACAATAGATGCACATCTTCAATATATGGGAAAATTATGGTCTATTATGAGTTACAGATAAGACAACATCTATTATAGCCTTGTAAATGACCATGATTTGGTAAAAAATGAAATAAAGTGCAAATAAAATAGGAGGTGCATATCTTCAACATGTATAAAAGGAATTGAAATCCATGAAGTTGTCTGGGAGGAGTTACGGATAAGGCAACTTGTATGGCTAAGTTCAGAAATGACCGTAATTTGGTAAAAATTCAACGTGTTTAAAAAAATTCATGAGAGTTTCACTAAATCCATTCAGTCATTTAGGAGTTGCGAATAAGGTAAAAGTGGGACACAAGACGGCGAAGTGATCCCTATGTGTCGACCCTCCTACTGAGGCAACACAACAGAAAACGTGGAAACCGCGAATTTCATAGAATAAAATCGATATGACCTTTGTTAGAAGAATAACTGCTATAAAATTCAATACTTTTTCGTTTATATCGAAGTGTGGAATTAAACAGTCTATTCATCAAATATCATACGGAGACATGAAACGGTTTATTGTGCTGGCGTTTGCCAGTTCAAATATTTTATATACTAGGTGAGCGATACAAGACTCTAAGTCAAGATATGCGCATCACTTGGCGTCCATCGTAAAGATGCAGTGGAACACTGGCAGTTTATATACTTTGTTATATTTTCTAATTAAAGTTTGCAATTAATCTTTTGGATTCAAAAAACCAATCAAAGCACATTAAGTCAGAATTAAAATACATTCTGGTTTACAATCACTGAATATTGATAATGTATATAATTATCAACTACATTAATGAACATCTAAGACGCAGAGAATAGTTTACAAACGATTCGAGCTTTTCAAGGGAAATAATCGTACAGGGAACTAACCCATCAAATAAGAAAAGAAATGTGTCAACATATAAAGCGACCACATCCCTGTTAGAGGTGAAAATTGTAAAGTATTTGGGAAGAAAAACAAAAAGTTAGAGAAGCTGGTCTAGCCATGTTTTGATTTTTCAAAACTGAAATAGATTGCTCAAATTTCAATCATGGTCGATGGTAAATGTTTCAAAACCGTTTATTAGAATCTTTATTAATGCAAAACAATATCCCAATTAGGGATTAATTCATACAGACAACACATACAATTATAATATAAAACAAGAGTCCAGACAAGAACAATGAAATCAATAATTAAAACAGTTATTTGTTATCAGTATCCTCTCTCTTCAGTTCTAACGACTGTTTTATAAAGGATGAAACTGCTTTAATTTTGCATGGTGTTGATGGATTTAGAAGCCGTTTATTGGTTTGTGCATGTAAGTTCACAACCCGCTTTGTTAACAACAAAAAAGGGTGCACTCGAGTTGCAAACTTTGTCAGTAACCTGTCCAAGGCCGGCGGTTCCCTCCAGTTTCCTCTGCCACTTAAACTCGCCGCCACGATATAGCTGAAATCTGTTCAAAGTGGCGTTAAACCCAATTGAATCAATCAATCGAGTCATCTTTTGTATCTCAGTAAAAACTATATGTTTTTGAGAACACTTGGACATGGATTGGTATTAAATATTGGATAGTTGTTGGTACAGTATAATAATTTTAAACAATACTGCTGCACCTTGTGGATACGGATTGTTTATTTTAACAAATATGGTGGAAGATGACAACTTCAATTTTGGGGCTATTCACGTAATTCACAGTGTGTTTGGGAACAACCACAGAGTTCTAAGTAACGCATGTAGACGCATATCTGAATTTGAAGAAAATTAGACCAAACATGTGTCCAAGAAGATTTTTAAAATATAATTTTATACGAAAAGTACCCAGAAAGATGTCTTTTGACCTTGAATTTGGCACAACTGTACAAATTTTATTCCATCATGAAACACCAGAAAAAAGTTGAAGACAGGTAATAAGCAACGTTGTGCATGACGTTGTGACAGCGTTGCTCAGATGGTTGTGACAACGTGCCTCGGAGTCTACAAAAATACGTTGTGACAACGTAGTCTTACTACGTCTTCACAACGTATCTTGTGACGTCCTCACAACGTTGCTACGTTGGATTGTTAGCTGGGCGGTATGTCACACATTGAAACAGAATAAGAAGCCTATAATGACGACAAAAAAGTCTGTTCCAATGGTTGAGATAGACACACCATAACGGTCTACAGGGTCATGATGGCAGCCATAGCATTGATTTTAGATTGAACATAACCCTAATTCAG
>JAOXYH010102294.1:0-10549 GCA_028566455.1 Botula fusca
TGCTAAAAATGTAGAGATACTGCATCCTGTTGTCATAAAAACTGAATTCCTATATTTCTTTATTTAGACATAAAAAGACGTACACAGAATGCATGCAACCAAGATGAGCCAGAGCCAGAGAGAGGTTGGTTTATCAATTTTTTGCATTGGTGGGTTTTGGTTTGATACCTTACAGCAGATTTTTTAACCGTACTGTTTATAGTCTTTTGTCACATACATTTCTATCAAAGTTCCATTTTTTATAACAGTTACCTATCAGTGATATCTCCTGCATCTTACACTGCCAACATGGCCAAGGAGCTTACGAAACTTTGGCAAATGGCTGTATAAATTTGTTTCACTGGTTTCAAAGGTTTTGCTATATTTTACCTTGGTGTTTTTGAATTATGCTGAAAAATTTGTATACATCTTACCAAAGTAGCTTGTATATTTCATATACTAGTATCCTCAACGTTGGAAACAGACAAAGCAGACCTACAGAAAACCAAGGAAGCAAGAACAGCACTTTGGTGTTCTCAAGCAGCACCAAGATATGGTAAGGGCCCTTCTAAAAAGATATGTACAGGGGTTAGGATGTACAAGTACTTTAAAAACAAAAGGCTATGCCTGTGTTTCTCATCTTTTTTACATGTGCCCATTCAAAATAGGTATTAAAATATTTTGTATAGAGGATAATTTTTAAGATGAGATGTATAAGTGATATGTACAAGAAAAAACGACAATGTATTAAAATTTGCACGTTTGTTACATGTAAGTGTTTGCTATAATTACAAATATCAAGACAGAACACAAAACATAATTAATCTTTATTGGGTATTGGGACTTTGTTTTTATTTTCAACGACTCACTGGATACTGTACCATATTGATACAGAAGAAGGTCTGACTACATGTACATTTCACCAATATTGTTTATACAGCTGTTAGGTTTATATTATATAATTACATATAGCAGTTTTACGTGCATCTGGCAATATCATCATGATAATGTATGGATACTGATAATGGTGTAATTGCACCTAAAATTTTTTATTTTGGTCCTGGGAAATCCTGAAACTAATTTTAACATAATTTTTAGAATGGAAAACTATCCCTGTAGCATGAAACAACTTCATAATTATATAAAGTTGATTCATGCATTTATCGGCAATGTGGACTTTTTTCCTTTGATTTATTGTCGGATATTTTTATCATGTTTATGTTTCTCAAACATGACAAGATACTCAAAAATATCAGTCGATACAATGTGATGTCAGCACACGGATTGGTGGCCAATCAATGTTGACTATGTCACGAAAGGGAATCCTTGTGGTCGGTCATGCACAAAGTCTGTGTTATCTCCGTAATGGAGAATGGACGACAAATTGTAGATTCTTATAAAAAGAATTCACGAGACCCAAAGGGTCGAGTTAATTCTGTTTACGAATTTACAATTTGAAGTCAATTCTCTTATTTAATCCATTTCTCAACGTTTCTCAACAAATCCTCCGTTACCGTCTATTTTAGTGTATTTCTTGAATAAATGTGTTTCCGATAGTCAGTGTAAACAAATCAACAGTTCTAAACCATACGGTTCTCAAATTTTGGCAGCACATATTTAAACTTTTTGGTCAATTTTATTCAATGTTAAAAGAAATGATTTGCAGTTACAATAAAGCTTACATTAATCCAGTATTGATACAAGCGTGAACAGTATTTCATTTAAAACAGAAATAACAGAGACAGAAAACTGTGTCGTTTATGTTGTAACATATATATCTGTTCAACTAACACTTCTCACACATGGTTAGCATGGTCTACTGGATATAGTAATGGGACAGAATACTCTGTATTCCCTTAGTACGTTGGTTCGAGCCTTTGTCATGGAAAAATATTTTTAAGGCTTAAATTAAACTTGGAAACTAACAATTTGGCAAAAGTATGAACTTAATTAAGTAAACATTGTGAATTCGTGGGAAAATAATTTACACAGTAAGTACAATAGAATGACGTCAGAGAAATGGATTAAAATGTAAATAATTGCCGATAAACAGAATAATAGGTACCAACGATTACGATACTGGAAGTATCATGTGGAATATCTAAATTTGCCCTTCGACTTCGAGCGTGTCTAGATATTCCACATTATATTTCCAGTATATTTCATAATCGTAAGTACCTATTATTCTATATATATATATATCTTGCGTAAGTACAATAGTAAATGACCTGTGAAAATATTTTGTTGTTTCTCAAAATTAGCGAACAATGTTTTTCAGAGCAAAATGTGCATTGAAAACTGTCAACACTCAGCAATTTTCAATATCTTAGGTCAATGAACGAACATAATGATGTCACTGTAATCATGGTAATGTCATAATAACGAACATGAAATGACGACATGGTCAAGCATCTGTATACTCTTCTTAAATTACCAAGACCACTTGCCGACTTGTTTCTTTGCCAGTCTGTCGTTAGGATCATCATTTTTGTTTAAATGTGGTTTTCTTAACATTTACTTGCATGGCTTTTACTGTACCGGAAATCCTTGTATGTATACTAATGTATAACAATGATGGAATTGGAACCGAAAATTTCCGGAAATTTGCATAACTGCAGAAAATCATAAGGACAGTGTGGTCAATTTAGGTGTAAAAATAGTAAAGGTTTGCAGCTGAAACAACACCCATAACTTAAGTAAATTCTGATAACTCCAGGTAAAATCTGGAGCATTGGCATGTATCTATCCAGGTCCCTGCAAATGCGAACAAATCCCCAAAAATTAGCTATATGTGATAAAACTAAATCTCTAAAAGTATAGTTAAATACACAATAAATATATGTTTGTTTTTGTTTTTGTTTTTGCAATAATCTTGGAACGTACTATATACATGTACATGTAATATAAAACAGGTAACATGTACAGTTACTTGATCAAGTTCCGACCCAATCGAATTCAGATCACTGTCACTGAGCATCATATTTTGTAGATTTTTCATCATTTAATGTACATGTATGCTCTGAATGTTCTTGTTTTGACTCTGCTTTCTTGCATTTTGTACAAAAATTCAGGCATACACCAGTACACACAGAAGTGAAGGTTTGGATTTTCCAAGTAATGAAGGACCTTCTTCATAAACTTCAAATTGAAACATTAATGAATAAATGAAGATAGAATAGTCAAACTGAACAGAATTTCATGATAAGAAAATATAACAACAAATATGATGGGGAGAAGAACCTTTTTCGGGACTCCAGGAGGGGCCTTTTTAAGCTCGGAAATTCGGGATTGGCCCTTTCAGGATCCTGCAGTTCCTTTTTCAATTTTGGAAAGTTGGGACAGCATTATTTTTAAATTCAATACTTTGGGATTTCAATATTTTTTTAGGTCGGAATTTTAGGATCAGACCCACTCCAAGCCCCCACCCCAAATATGGATCAAATTCCAACCATGTTCTAAATTAAATTTGTGCTCGTTAAAAAAAAAGGATTTATCGGTAGGATTCTTCTATCACATGTACATGTATCATACTTGGTGATTAAAATATTATGAAATTAATAACTGACCATTGATCCCTTAAAATGACATACAATGTATATCCATTCCAAAGTATTTGTTCTGTTTTGTAAGAAAGCATCCCCTGGAGAGTGTCACCAAAACATGTCACAGTTGTGATGACGTAAAAAATGCCTTTTTGGCATGAATACAGGAAACAGCATCTACTAAAATGGCTGTAAATTTGATTTTACATGACCGGGACAATTTATGCTCATTTTTTTTATTGGAAATGTTCAACCGCACAGCACTTGTTCATATGATATAAAAAGTCTAATGCAGTCTAACAGTATCTTTTTTTTTCATTTGCTACTGTTTGCCTCCAAATCCGCAAATTGACATAACCAAGCACTCGCTTCTAACATTTTGTCTAATGGGCAGCCATGCTGATTTCTTGAAATCAAAACATGTCAAATAACTGCAGTATTATCGACAAAAAACACCACCTACCTCAAAACTAACTATCATCTAGATGTTATTTAAATCTGAGGTATACATGAAGCAAAATTATGTCCATTGCTTAAATGTACGTTCTGCTCGAGATGTATTCATATGAGGTCATGGTTTGTTGAGGTGAATGCACAAAATGCAGTAACACTATTACATAGCATTTATTATTTTTCTTAATTTTTAAGCCTTTTTGGTAACTAAGGAAAATTTTTTAGTGTAATGCATCAGAATAGGAATAACAGTGTTGTATTTGAAGAGGTGTCGACGCCAACTGTGGATGTGACGGTCACAAATATGAGTGTTTCCGAAGTCGAAATAGATGATACTGGACACCTGGTCCGTTAATCCAAAAGAATCAACTGGACCGAAAAACATTTTTACTGGACTGTTCATATATATTCATAATGCAGCATTTGAAAATTTTACTGGATATTCAGTCAAGTAATACACAAACTTTTATCAGACCAAATCAATTCTAATTCAGGTTTTTGCTTTCAGTCTGGTGAACTTCGGAATGACTGAAATATCCGTTTTACTGGCTCTGTTAAGTGTCGCCACTAAAACTGCATTTGTGACTGTCAAATCCCCAACTGACAGTGCACCTCTACTGTTATTACTTAATTCATTTAAAACGATATGTTATGAAATCACGTCTTAAAAAGTGGTCCCAATGTTATACGAATGTAGCTAATATACATGTATTTGATTAACAAATGAATCTGAAGTCCAGTATTTTTGTTTAAGACTTTCAAGAGATGATCTTGTGTATGGAATATCTTGAATATTTTTAAAAGACACAATTTCTCTGGATTGTGGTCCAAATTAATTTGATGAAGTACGAACTGTAACTCACGTACTGTACCAGCTTTGGCAATAGTGTAATCTTTGAACTGGCATGGCAAATGCACTGAAAAGTGCGAAGAACACCATAAATCATTTTACGAAATCCCACAGAGAAGCTACCCAGGAAAGGACATTTTATTATGTTTATGGAATCTTTGATAGTCCTTGATAATACCCCATTTGACCATTCTGCCACTGGCATTCAGCTCAGCTGTTAATCCTGGGTACTGCAAATGTACTCAGCCAGTATCACCTACTGCACAATTAACATAGAGACATATAGCTCTGTTAGTTTACTGTTTACCCAGTATATGAACAGACGAAATGATGTGAAAATGGAATCTTCTCAGTCTCGGGCAATAAGGCCATTAAGGGCTTCTAAAACTTGGAAAGACCCGTTTTCGAACACTGCTGAGTATTACTTTGGGTGACAGTAAGATCCTACAACTTGCCATTACCATTAGTCAACGTTTATTAATCTACAATTTATGTGGCAACACGTGGTTGCGAGCAGCAGTCCCATGTGGCCTGGCCTGAATTTCTCCATTTCAAAGAATGTAATGCAAGCCCAAGCTTTTTTTTCTGATTACACTTAAACTTTCATGTTGTTTCTTCGAATCTTACCAATATTTGTTCCATTCTTCTCTGTTTTTCTTCGTTTTGGACCGATTTTCTCCTACCAACAGGTGCTTGCAGTGGTTTCCTTCTCGTCGATTTCAAGCTTCATACGACCAAGATTTTTCCAAATATGGAAGTTGTGGGTGGAGTCTAATGTTGCCGGCTCGAACACGAAGAAACGGCTATTACAAATAATATACACTTATGTTACCCATACTATTATCCTTTTCTTGGATAATTACATTCATCATATCATACTAATGATGCACTTCATGAAAATGTGAGCCGTAAGCACCGATACTGCAATAATATCGTCAACGACGCTGGTTGTTAATTGCCGCCATGACATGAATATTTAATGAGTTAAGACGGAGTTACTTCCTCTTGAAATAAATGACCAAAATTGCCTTAACATACCTGCGCACAGCTAAACAACAAACAAGTCAAACCAGGCCACGGAACTCTACTGGCGAATCTAGAAACTTTAACATTGGGCCTAGTAAGAAAGCACCTGCCCTCCGTAAAGCAACATCTGATAAAGTTATTGAGGCACTGACAAGTCCTGAAGTTCTTAACCAAATTGTCCCAATTATTTCTGAGAGAATTGGTGACAGTATAGCATTACAAATCAACAGAGCTATTGAGTCAAATATGAAAGCCTGTATTGATGAACATATAAAACCGTTAATTGAAACAGTTAATAAACAACAAAAAACAATTGATGATCAGAAACAGATGATTTCTAAGCAGGCCGAAATGATAGTATCTCTTTGTAAGTCAACTGAACAAAACAAACTCAGTATGAGGGAACATGATCAGGAACTTGAGGTTCTTTACAGGAAGATCAATGATCTTGAAGTTCGCTTGGAAAACCAAGAACAGTACTCCAGGCGTACTAGCCTCAGATTCCACAATATCAAGGTACCAGTCAATGAATCTGGAAATGTACTTCATCCAGTTGATACCGATGAGTTGATACTCAAAGTTTGTAATGAAAAACTTCATTTGAGTCTGACAAAGGAAGACATTGGTCGTTCCCATGTAATCGGAAGGGCGAAAAATGGTAAATCACAGGTTATTGTCCGGTTCATATCTTATAGGAATCGTGAGAAGGTGTATAAGGCTAAGAAACTTTTGAAAGGTGATCCTGACAAGATTTATGTCACAGAAAATCTAACTCGTTACAGGGCCGATTTGGTAAGAACATGTTTAGATTGTAAACTAAACAAGCAGCTTTACACTTACTGGACGAATGATGGTCGGATATACGTGAAACAGTATGAACATAGCCGAAAAGAACTTGTACGTTGTCATGATGATATAATGGCAATAGTGCGCCGAACAAATGATGACAGTAGAATAAGTGACCGTGAAAGCCAGTCGGACGCTGACGAGAATACTGCATAAAGCTAGATCTTCTTTTATCTTTGATTTGACAATTTTTAGTTAACCCGTATATAGTGTTATGCTTTTTTGTCGTTTGTTTTTTTCTTTGTTTCTGTAGTTATACTGTTCCTTATCTCCGATTGTTTAATGGCAAGTGCCGTGTTTCATACACATGTAACAGTAAAATCCTAACTCGTCGCTTATATTGCTGTTCTTTGTCAGTATCTTTTTTTTTCTTTGATATCTATCCCACCATCGTTCCCCGTAATAACTGAACATATAAGCCTTATGCTGATCATGGTGCTTTGGCATCTGTGAACATGTATTGTTATGGGATTTCATACAATTTTGATGTCTTTTGATGAGGTAGGTATGCTGATGCATTGGCTTTGTAGGGGTGACATTCACCGAGCCCATGGGTCCAGATGAGTGTCACCGTCTTGCATGGCCAATGAATCCCATACTTGCCTAACCAAAGGATGGTATTTGTTTTTATTCTATATTTGCAAATCGATTCCATGTGGCGCGTGACGTTTTAAATAAAGAATATGCGTAACGTATAACGCGGCGAATAAATTTTCTCTGCGGTCAACACGCCTTTTTTATAGTCTTCATATATTGCTAGAAGTTTTAGATTGAAATATAATATAGAATATTCTTTTCTTTTTATCGCATTGTGTTCCCTATGTCATATGACAAATCCAAACTTTCTACTCTTTTTTTAACTTGAGTTCTCGTCCAGAAATTATGTGCTTATCATGATATATTTGACTGTGCAACTTCAACCGATCATAACGGGTACAGTTATTCCTGTCAGAGACTACTAACGGACATGTTTTTTTTAGGTCAGTAAGGTAAGCTGACAACCACCAAATATGATAGTCATGCACTAGTGACGAACGCGCTCACTATTCATATACATAAGAATAACTACTGTTTTGTAAACAAGACCATGTGACTTCTTTTCAATAATATTGTTTCACCCCATTTGTTTATTTCATTTTGTACATTTGGTTAATCATACATGTACAATAAATTTACCAGTAACGAAAAAAACAACAACAAAAAATGTCAATATATTCATGTGTAGCGCTAACTGCCAGCTACGAGTATTCCACGTTTTTCTTTAAGTAAATAAGGTCATGGGCAGATCTACCAAATATGGTAGTAATCACCTGTGATGATTGGGTTGACACTTTTCTTATGCAAAGTTTGTATTGTAAACAAGACCACGTGATTTCGTCCTAATATAGTGTTTCAGTCGGTTGGAAAGTATTTATTTCGTGAGAATTGTTCGTGTTGAGATATGTTGTAATACCTTTGTCATTGCTTTTCATCAGAACAAACTGCCAATATAGGCACAATAATTGGTGACTCCCATGTTGCTTTCTTTAGACGCCATAAATCAGAATGTCCTACATGGTGGGTGATCATCGGTGTCTCAAGACAACTTGAGACGGATTTGTGTCTTTGGACATGTATTAAAGACATGAATGATCGTGTCTTGGAGACATGTCTGAAGACACAGATTTGTCTCGGGATGTCTCGAGACACTGATGATTATTTGAATATGTATATTATAAAAGTTCTGTATTATACAAATAGAGTATGTTCCATATAATAATGTGCATTGAATTTTACCGTATGTACGTTTTTTATGTTATCAATGTACCAATACCTGTTTTTGTTGATATAATTTCATCTGATATCCTATTTATTTCTTGAATGACATCGTTTATGAAAAACATAATTACTCAACCTCTGAATATTTTTTTGTATTCATTATTTTTTGCAGTTGGGTCGTTACATAGCAAACGATCATCGGTGTCTCAGGACATCTTGGGGCGGGTTTGTGTCTTTGGACATGCCTTAAAGACATGAATCGTATCTTGAGGACATGTCTAGGGACACAAATTTGTCTCGGGATGTCTTGAGACACTGATGATTATTTGTTATGTATAATTTTAGTTCTGTTGCACCAGAGTGTATTGACGGATCTTTACTCTGAGGGTAACTTTCTTCACTGGTCGAGTTGCGGACTAAGTCGGTTGATGAATTTGCGGTTAATTAAACAGACCTTCAAAGCTCTTAGTGTCCCTACACGAGATTATAATATATATATATATATTTGGCAAGATGATTACCCCTTGGGTCACTTAATTCCAGGTAGAAAGTTTGTTTAGTCCGTTGGAAATAAATTAATTTTATTTATCACTTTAATACAAAGTTGTCAAACTATGGAACAGGCACCTACTCACTTACTCTTTTACTTATTAAATTCAAACGTAATACAGAAATTCGACTTAATTTACACATCTTTTACGACATTTACACATGAAATATCTTTCGTTGTGTATTCGTCTTTTCAACATTATTAAATGAAATTCTTATTTATTATTCGATGATTTACTAGTAAATGAAAATAATTCCTTTCAGGGATACTATCTAATCTTTATTTAATTTCCCGTTTTTCAAGCTGAAATGACTTTGTTCATTTAAAAACCTAAATGAACTCATATACCGTTTTGTTTTTATTTATCTTTGTTATATTGCTGTATATATTTTCAATTTGTAATTTCACAATATGCTGTGTTGTGTGTGGTTTTTACCTCAAAAAGCAAGCCTATGTGCGACTGTTGACTTCCAACCAGACTTTTGTAAAACCCAATGGGTAATAGTATTGAATCATATAGAATAGCTATAGGCTTGTTTCAGTTTTGTAAAAGGAAATCTCTTGGTCCACGATTTTTCAAATCGGATACATATAGAGATATAATACTATTCAACTTACGGTCTTCACTCTTTTTCGCCTCGCTTATAATCCTTCAAGTTTTAAATCCAAACATAAATGTCATATTTCTTCTCTTCGTGCTTTATTTCATTTTAGTCATAGGAAATGTCGAACCTAATCCCGGTCCCGGTATTACTGATGTATCGAGTTCACCGTCCGAAAATAAATGTTCGGAGTGTATTTCAATATGTAACTTAAATATCCGTAGTATCAGAAATAAGATAGAATTTCTCCAAAACTTTGCTGACGAATTTGATATCCTTCTTGTTACTGAAACTCATCTTGATAACAATATCCAAAATAGCGACATTAATATGGAGTCATTCTCTAAAAATCCAGAACGTCGCGATCGCAATAACGCCGGTGGCGGTCTTCTTATATATACAAAAGAAGAAATTGGCATTTTCCGAAAAAAAGAATTTGAAAACGATTTAGATGAATCAATATGGGTCGAAATTCATGCTAAAGGTTGTTCATTTCTATTGTGTAATACGTATCGCCCCGAGTGGTCTGACAACGAATATTGGACACGACTAAACCATGCGATAGGATTGGCCTTCCAGGTCAATGAAAACATCGTGCTCTCGGGCGACCTGAATTCTAACTTACTTTCAAAATATAATAATAAACTAATTAATTGTATGCAAATGTTCAATTTTAGAAATGTTATTGATAAACCCACTAGAGTAACCGATTTTACTAGTACCTTATTAGATCCTATAATATTAAGTGACACTATTAATAGTGTGTACTCAGATGTTTTAAAGATACCAAGAAATGTCAGTGATCATGATGCAGCAGTTGTTTTTATTGAATGTCCGAGGACAACATCGCGTTCTTTTAAACGAGAAATTTGGCAATACGAAAGGATGGATATGGCAAAATTTGAACAAAGAATCGGTGAAACAAATTGGGAAGATAAGCTCG
>JAOXYH010102404.1:0-10547 GCA_028566455.1 Botula fusca
ACTCCATTTTTGATTGAGCGGACGTACCCCGCGAAGCAAAAGCCCAGACTACCACACGTTTCTCCAATGTAAATCTGACATCGCTTGCACACCACCTCATATGCCAAATTCTGTGTAGCACAAGTGCAACACAAGGTTTGTCTCTTTCATTATAGTATATTTATTTTATTTTATACAACTCTCGATTCACTCCTTTTACATAATGCATACTTTATTTTCCTTCTCACCACCGGTCAGGAGTTTCATAGGGGGTTAACTTATTGACAGGCTCAAGATTTCCATTTGCACTATTATCAGTCTGGGCATTTCTTTCGACAAGTAACGGTCTACTTCGGATAGAGAGATAGAGGGTTACTGCTTACAGGTAAGGTTCTCAATCAGGGGTTTCTTTCGGAGAGGTTGAAGTCTTCCCTTTGTAAGTTTTACGGTCGCCATCACAATTTTTTTGAATGAACAGCAAAAAAGTCCCAATTTATAGGTATGAGTTAAATTATTTGAATTTCCTGTGTTGGCTACTATAGGTATTGCTTAGTATGATATATGACAACATAATACATTCATTTTTAAGAATTTAGTCTAATCCAAATTTAACTTCATGTATGATATTCTTCCCAGTAATAATGGCGAACATCCCTTTGAATACTCGAAAAATGGAGCGAGACGGCGTTATAATTTTAGAAAGAGGAAACTACAAAGAATACAAAAAATGAAAGAAACAAAAACAAAAACAAGGCGAAACAGCAATAACAAATTAAATAAAGAATAAATATATCACAACAAAACAAACAAATACCAAAAAAATAATGTCATGAATAAAAGTTTTAAGAAAATAAAGACAAAGAGGAATAGGAAAAAATTTTTACTTTACAAATAACCACGAGCACAAATTCCACAACTTATTGATTTAACACATAGCCTATACTGCAGACAAAATTTAAATAAAGTATAAACAAGGACAAAAAAGAAAAAAACGATTAAATATCATGTAAAAACAAACAAGAAACAAAAAAAAAACAAAAAACAAAATAAGCAAAAAGCAAAACAAACAAACAAGCAAAAAAAACAAAAACAAAGAAAAAAACAAAACAAAAACAAAACAATTCAAAGAATTCATACAAAAAAATTCCAGCATTGATCATACAATTCGGAAGCGAAAAATTATGCATGAAAATAAAGAATACATATCAGCAACAGGTTCAATACAGAAATCCGAAACCCATGAATCCAGGGACAAGATAAAAGCACGGAAACAAACAACGAGAAAAAGGAATGAAAATAAAAACAAACAAATAGAAACTGACAACACGACAACCAAAGCACTAGCAATGTGAATTCAAACCAAACATGTTCATAAACCAAACAGAAGGTAGCATACCCTGACCAAATCTGCCAACAAAAAGCACAATGTACATGCAATGTAAAACAAAAGATTGCGGGATATTCTGACTTAATTCATCAAAATGCATGGACTCCAAATCCTGCTACACATATAACACAAGAATTTAATATATAACAACGCGCAATAAAATCCATCCAGTATAGTAACTAAAAAGTACATACATTTGTAGCTATATTTAAACATTATCTTTATATATCTTTATATAATGAGAAACGAAGGTAAAATCGTGTAACTATACAGAGATGTATTCTTTTTGATGGACTTGCTTTCCTTCAGCCTATTTGATTCTTATTAAGTTTATTTGAAAGCATGTTTTGAGTACTATGGTCCCCATGGCATTGACTCAAAGCTCCACTTAATATCGGCAACAGAATACCGAAGTAGTGAATCAGAAGTGGTCATAGGCAGCAGCTTGTATCTTGTATCAAAAACTAACGAGACTAGGCTTTTGTTATTAGGCTGTTCTACTACAGAGTGAGACTCTGCATTTTTGTTAACATCATCCATCACTGAACCGTTTAATAACGAAATAAAAATATTACGGGGTTGGAATTTGGATACATCCAGTAGAATCAAAATGCAAGAAGCATCTGACCTAATGGTGCTAATACGTGCGATATCAATTCATGCAACTGCTTGTGTGGACCATCGATACTTTTGCTTTGGTATTCTGTTGCCGATGTTTCATTTAATTTTATTTATATTTTATTTTATTTATAAATTGTTTACTTTATTCTATTTTATTTTATTTTGTTTTGTTTATTTATTTATTTATTTATTTATGTATCTGTTTGACGTTGTTGTTACAGTCATTTTCATATGAGTGAAAGCGCTATCTGTTGACCTCAGAATTGGTCAAGAGAAGACACAAACAGGTTTACTAGTTGTTTAAAGACCTTTAAATGTTACTCATTAGGTCACACAATAGGTATATAGGTGATGTGTTCACTCATGTGTTACAAGTATTTAAACTGCCTTGTTGATGGTCTTGTTTTTGGACAGAGCATGAGCTTTTCAAGCACAACAATAAAGAAAAGGTTCTTTAGGTTTAAAAAAAATGAGTTAATTTTTTGAGATGTCAATTATTTTACCAAACACTAAATGTATTGCAAATGATTAGAATTTTAGTAAAAAATTAAACATTTGATATACCCTATTTTTATTATAATTAATAACTGAATAATTTGCTGATCCCAAAACATTGCAGAGGGGGATATAGTAATAGACTCTGTCTGTCTGTCTGTCTGTCACACTTTCTTGTTTACACAATTTCTTCAGTAGATCTAGTTTGATTTGATTTTTTTTGCATGTGGCTTACATGTATCATTAACTTCGATGGGTTCTTCTGTGGAAATATTTTAGTCAAGAACTGTTTTTCTTTTTCTGTGTTGTGTTTGTATATATTGATTGACCCTTCTGGGTGTAAATTCAAATAAAGTTTAAAGTCTTTTTTCAATTCAAATATTTTTTACAACTTCATTAAAAATACATTGGCTAGATTACACCACTGCTTTTTATGATTAAGTATATTTTTTGTGCTATTTTATGGGTGAGTACATCAGTGGTATGATTTGGTGTACCGGTATTATACTAAAGACTTGAAAATTGGTACTTGCTTCTTTCATTAAGTCTGGTTGTCACACATATTTTTTGCTCAGTTCTGAAAAATTAAAAACTGTCTCAACATCATGTAAAGTATATTGTGTCATGGTAACATGGAGACTGTTACTTTCAGCATGCTTGATGAATGCAATGCAATTATAACTGTTAACAACAAGCCATTAAGGTATGGATCATTTAACTTGAAAAGGGAAAGGGGGGCTATGTTTTTTTCTTTTTTTTCTGAAAAAAAAAATCCCAACACTGAAGAAAAAATTTTTATCTGACTTGGAAGGTGTCAAAAAGTCAAAAATAAATCATTTGATTTCCAAAACATATAAGCAAAATCTGTTCCTGATGGGGCATTTTGACAGATTTTTTTTGCTTTCTTTCTTGCAATTTAAAATTATTCCCATTTCGACTGAAAAAAATATATTCTGTTCGAGGCTGTTTCCCCCAAAAAATTCTGATTTTCATTAAAAACATTTTCTAAGCCAGGCATAAAAACTACACACCCCTTTTCAAGTTAAATGATTGGGACATAACTTTTTGAGTGGGACTGCTTTGTTTTGTTTTTCTCTGGTACAAATTTTTGTCTCTCAGAATGAAAAACAGAAAATTTATTTTCTGGAATTTAACATAGCCCCTCCCCCCCACAATTCTCAACTTAATTGGTCTGTACAAACTGAAACAAGGGTACAATCAAGACACTGCACCTGCATTGCTGACATATGGTCTCAAATTTGCTCAAAATAGTAGGTGCAAATCTTCCAATATACAATATATATATATATGTATGTGTAATCAATGTACAAAGTTTGGATGGTGCCAAATGAAAACTGTCAGAATTCCAGATTACACAAACTCAGTATCCCCAAATTGTTGCTGAGTGACAGACTAAGCGGAGTGGTTCATATAGACTGAGATTGGGATAGAACAGGTGTATCCATTTGTCAGATATTGATTCTTACAATAAATATGTACTAGAATTGAGGTATTGAAAGGTATTTTATTCAAAGTACATGTAAATCATCTCAACCAAGTAATTTTCATGATGCGTGTTCTATTTTTCTTCATAGATAACCACAAATTTAAAAAATGAAAGTGACTTCATTGGTGTTACAGTCTGAATTCCTTCACATATTGCAAGTTCAGTTTCCTGTTCAGTAAATTTTGGAAATCGTTTTAAATAGTCCTTCATTAATTTGAAACAGAGTTCACATGTATTCAGTTCAGGGCTGTATGGAGGTTGGAATAAAAGTTCAATGCCTCTTGCATGCAAAATTTGTCTAAGATGGATTTCTGTTACTCTTCCATGATGGAACCCACAATTGTCCATAATAACAGTGTCCCCAGCATTCAGTATATATCCATAACCATCCTGTACTTGTAAAGACTGAGCAAAAAAATCAACTAAAATCTGTCCATTTGAGGGACCATTAATAATGTCCACGTATTCAACTCCCATAGGTCCATGAAGTAAATTGACAGTGTAATTTGCATTAGATGCATACCTCTGCACTTCAAATGCTGGCAAACCTTTCAGAGAGTGTCCATATGTACGATTACCACTAGTTTTGAGGACTGAGGCCTCATCAAAAAAATGAAGACTGAAAGGATTTAAAGTTGAAATTCTGTCAACATATTCATTGTACAACTGAACATTTCTATCGGTATTTGATTCACGCGGAATAACAGTATTTTTTTTCCGTGTCAACGAAAGGTTCTTTAGAATTATAGAAATAGTACTATGTGACCGGGAACAACCATTTTCACATATTAAATTCTCCTCTAGATTTCTTTTGATTTCATAAGCAGTCATGGATGGCTGTTTGTATTTATAAAAAGAAATGGCTGTTTTTACCTCTTCTGAAGCAATTATCGCATGACGATGACCCCTTTGTTTTGGAACGGTTTCATTCATTTTTTTTTATCAATAACAGATTTAACAGTATTGTGATTTATCACTCCAGCTTTTTGTCCTATTTGTCTGTAGGAATAGTCTCCTTCACAAAATAAATCCCATATTTTTTCTTGAATTTCAGGAGAAATACTTTTTCCTCTGATATAAAACCTGCCTGCCTTATTTTTCTCCATTTTATTAACATGAAACATTAACCAGTAGACCATGCATTGATTTATTAAAAATAGGCACCCACAGGATAATCACCAGTTATAGAAAATGTTCATTTATGATTTACTTTATTTACTTTTTAACTCCATTATAAAAAATCTCTTTGTTTTTATATGATTTTAAATTAAAATTGGACACAGACTTGAAATACATGAATAGGCATTACACTTTTGGGGTATACATGTACTTATTTTAAGACATAGGTATTGCATAACCAGTGGTCAGTATGAAGGACATTTAAGTGAGCTGATGGGTGTGAGGTTACCTGAAGGCGAAGTAAAAAATATGTATAAAATTTTGACTTAAAAGGTGAAATTTAAGCAATAAAAGCACAGATTTAGAAAGTTACAATACAAATATAAGGGAAAAATATGTTGTCTAATAAATAATTTTGATATTCCATCTTTTTAAAAATTATTTTGAGGTGTACTGGATCCAAGTATCCTAAAGGTGAAGAAATAAGTTTTTAGACATGCAGGAAAAGTTCATGCTGTACTTGTGTATAAAAGACAGCATACACCCCACTTTCCTCACAACTCTTTCCAAAATGAATGGGACTACCGATGACTTTCTGTTGGAAATCGGGGCTGAATTTGAAAGATTTAGTGCAAAGTTTAAGAAAGAAGGATTTCACCTGAAAAAACACCTCAAGTGTTTAGTAATTCCAGAAGATCTAGACTTAATTCTGCATGGAGAACGGGTTAGTTTGGCAGAAAGGAGGCAACTAGAATTTGCTCTGAAAAGCTTGCATCCAAAGACATGTGAAAACACAGGTAAGCACTTTTTCTCAGTCAATGGGAGATAACATACCTGCCAACCTCCCAAAGCTCTGTGGGGGGTCATGACCCAACATTCCGAATCCAAATGTTGGGTCATAGCACGTGACAACATTTTTCGAAGGCTAGAATTGATACTTTACATACACAATTAAACAAAAAATGTAAATTATTGCAAAATGAAAAGGGGTAACATTATGGTACTAGTTAACTTCCTCAACAACCCTTTCACTTAAATTTGTCATGTCGCACTTGCAAAAATGGCAAGAACATTATCTATCTCTCTTTGCTAAGAAAGAGAGTTACAGAAAGGAAGATTACATGGAACAATGGATTTTCAGATATGTAAAAATGTAAGTAAATCTTTGAACAAAGTAAAAATGACACAATTTTTTGACAAATTTTTGTTTAATTGTTTTAATATATCCTAAAATAAGCAAAGAATATTTAAATAATATATTTTTTCTACCTCTAAGCAGAAAAGTTAAATATATCGCAGTGTTTGTTATAATTAATTCTCTTCCATTGAAAAACTGTGTCAGATAAGGGAGGTAACTCCGAACGTTTTTAACGAGGTTATTTCTGCAAAAATTGTCTGCTTAACACATTGTTAAAGACATCAAAAGGAAATGAATAGTCTAAAAATGAATTTATATTCTTTCCAAATTCTATGAAAAACAGTAAACAGGCATGTAATGTTTTCACCCTCCATTGATCATAGACAAAATTTCGCTATCTACTTCACTGCATTGCCGGCAGAAATTTTTGGTTGAATATATCACAGATTTGCCGCCTACTTCAATTCTTATTGAGAACCCTGATGAAATTGTAAAATTTATGCTTTACGTTCAGTAACTTCAGTGTGATTCAACCAAATATAGATATGTTGTTAAGATCCACTAAAAGCAAGTCGAGCTCAATGAAGTATAAACTTTAAGGCTTTCGTTTTTTAAGAACTTGAGTGTGGCTCAACCAAATCAAATCAAATTTGGATATATTGTAACGACTGACTAAAGGCGAATAAGTTCGATTTCCACCGATTTCACTTTTTATATTCCAGAGTTATATCCCTTTATGAAGTATGAAATGTTAAAATTTAAAGTTTCCTTTCAACTCAACCAAATCAAACCAAATTTGGATATGTTGTTATGATCGACAGTTTGAGTTCAATTTTGATTGATTTCCTTTTTGACATTCCTGAGTTATGTCCCTTTATGAGGGACTAAATTGTAAAATTGTAAATTTTTGATTTCCGTTCAATGACTTGAGTGTGAATCAACCAAATCAAACCAAATTTTGATATGTTGTTAATGATCAACATTACACAATGTATAAAACAAATTATTTTCACTACTATTAAGATCTATAGGCCTTTCCACACTAAGTCATCATTAACATTTGAATTTCTTTCTGCTCAAGTGCCACTTTTTTCAGAATCAGGCACTGGAAAAACATGACGAAAAAACAAGTCAAATAACTATGCAGCTTTAACATTTAATAGATACTTCACAAGAAATTAATAGCATTTCTTTTCTGTAGCTTTGGTAACTAGAGATATTTTTATATAAAATGATAGCAAATCGAATGGTACTGATGGAGTTATCTCCCCTATTTAGGTCATTTATAGTGCATTTCATGTAATTTACATCTCCAACTACCAGAATAAAATATAAAAATAAATGTTATTTTCGAGTATTGCATACCAAAAGTGTACTTGAATCAATATAAATCTCTGCTGGAATTATGGGTCATGTTTTCCCTCTGTCTGGTTCTTAGGCAGACTGGCACACAAAATCAAAACGAAAACCCTTTAAAGCTATTTACATGCACTCAATACAAATATTTCAAAATTTGATGTGAATTCAACCATTGTATCTTGCATTTTTTTTAAATTACACATAACAATTTTGGGATATTCAGATGTAATTCTTCGCATTCTAGCTGTATGTATTGTTGAAAGATACTGACATGGCCAGGCATGGCTTAATTATAACGGGACAATCAGTGTTAAATATATGGTGATTACCGTTACAACTAAGCTCCGCCCGGCCAGGAAAATAAATGTCAACAATAATATTTAATAAAACTTTGATTGATCACTCATTTACTTTAAAAAAAGAGCACTGAAACTCTATTGTTCCTTTACTGTAACAAGATCTATATTTAAAATTGTTTAATTTACAGTTTTGAATGATGAGCCAGCAGCTACAGTCTCGCAACATGATACAGCACTAAAGAAGATCAAGACAACAGTGGACAAGAAACTTGAGGCAAAAAGATCAGAATTACAGGACATGAACAAACTTTACAGCAAGCTGCTAGCTCCAGTAAAGGAACCTGTTCCTTGTGGAACAAGACTTCAGAGATGTTCCAATTGTCACCGATTAGGACACAAGGCAGAGGGAAACAGTGGGAAAAAATCTTGTCCCAACGCAAAATGCACAAATTATTTCAATTGTGGACAAGAAAAATTTCATACAGATTACAGACAAGAAAAAAAACAGATGGAAGACCAGATGAAGATTCTGAGGAAAGAAATAAAGTCTCTGGAAGAGGAAAAAAATATAGCCGAGGCCTATTCTACATCAAAAGAGTCTTCTACGGCAGTAATGAGAAACAGACTAAAAGCTACAAATCCTTCAAAGTACACTAAGAGCGTCATGCTCTTGAAAGACCTTATCATCTTAAAGAGACATTATATTAATAAAATACCACCTGAAGTTATGAATGATAGGATAGAATTTCCAAAAGTAATACAAGAAGCTGAAAAAAAAACTCAAAAAAATCAAAGAACCTATTACATCAGCAAGTAGTGAAACTGCAGTAGTTCAGGAACCAGCAGAGAAAAAGCTTAAACCAAATCTTGTGCCGCCATTTCCATACCATTTTCCATACCCATTTCCAATGTCATACCCGTTTCCAATGCCTCCTTATCCAACTATGCCACCTATGCCAAACCCATATCAGCATTTTCCTCATACTCAACCAACACAAGTTTTCACACACAGATCATCTTATGACATTTCCAGACCTTCAGTTACATGTACTTCTACTTCTACTACAAGTATGTTGCCCAACCCATCAGAATCCAGCAGCAAATTACAATTATTAGCAGACGCAGCCTGTAAAAACGAACCACTAGATGAGATCCCCGACTCTGATGAAAATTTGTCGGAAAATGCCTATGATGGAGATGATGATGATAATTTTGATTAAAGTTACACTGGTTAACACTCCTATGATGGTTATAAATTAAGTGGTAATTTAAATGAAACTGCTTCTCAGAATCATGTGTTTGTTTTTGGCCAACATCCTTATTAGAAAAAAGGTGTTCATTTCCTATTTGTACTATACAAGTTGAAAAAACAGGGTAATTTTTTATACATTTTTTAATTGCACATATATAAAATTACTAAAAATAGAACGGTAATAGGAAATGCACATTTTTATTTGGTACATGTGAATGAAAGCTATGATCTTTTCTCGGTACTTGATATCCATCAGCACTGGTGTTATATTATTGTTCCACAAAAAAGCAATTTTTATATGACTGCAAAAATATTTGCAGTCATGTTATATTATGAGTATGTCATCGTAGTTGTTGGCGTCATTGTCCGTCTGTATAGACACACTGGTTTTCATTCAATAACTTTCATTCCAAGTGACTGATTTCCATGAAATTTAACACAATGATTCTTACTATAATATATAGCATAGGAATGAAAATGGAGGTCATACCCATAGTTTGGAAGGAGTTGAAAATGTGTTTTTTTTAAAATGTTTTGATGAAAACTTGTTCTAGTTGACCGATTTTCATGGAATTTGAATGAAATCAACCTTGCTACAAAACAAAGCCTGTGATTGAAAATTGTGGGTCTACCCCATCGCTTTGGAAACTAGAGGCCCAAATGGGCTGAAATTGGTTGTTTCATACTTTTGGGTATAGAGTGTTTATTTTATGTCTGATTTGGGCACTCTTAGTGTACTTTGAAGGAGTGATAGCTTTTAGTCTTTTTCTCATTACTGCTGTAAAAGACTCTTTGGATGTAGAATAGGCCTTGGCTATGTTTTTTTTCCTCTTTAACAGAGTTGATTTCTTTCCAAAGAATCTTCATCTGATCTTCCATTTGCTTCCTTTCCTGTTTGTAGTCTGTATGAAATTTTTCCTGTCCACAGTTAAATAATTCGTGCATTTAGCATTGGGACAAGAAAAATTGCGAAATAAAAAAAATATTCTAATATGACTCGTTGCATTCGCTATAAGATCAAAACAATGCTCTAAATACAGTAGATCACACTTTTCTGTTATGTGAAGGGGGTCTCTGGAAGCCTGGATGATGGGAATGCAATAAACTTCTCTAAACTGTAAGTTTTACAGCCTTTCTATGGTTTTTTTTTAACAAATCAAGCTTACTTTTTCCTTCTTATGATTTTCAACATGGCAGCCATTTTTGCAGCCCCCTTAGGCCCACTACATGTATAAGAACATAAATTTTTCATATTAGAATCAAAATAATTCATTGTGGTCATGTTCTATGGTTATTTAAAGAACCATACAACATGACCTCCATGAATTCTTAATTAATTTTACATTTTTGGTAATAGGTACAATTCATAAAAGATGCTAAGATCTATTCAG
>JAOXYH010102623.1:0-10545 GCA_028566455.1 Botula fusca
AAAAAAAAAGAACAGTGAAAGTGGGTACAAACCTAAGATTTTGAATTTTCCAAAAAGAAAAGAGTTAAATTAAATTAAAACCTGTTGTAGATAAGTTTTAAATTTTCCAAAAAAAAAGTAGAGTGAAAATGGATACAAACCTAAGATGAGCTTTAAATTTTCCAAAAAGAAGAGAGTTGTATTGGGTCAAAACCTGAGATAAGTTTTAAATTTCGAAAAAAAAAGAGAGTTAAATTTGGTCAAAACCTGGGGAGAGTTTTAAATGTTGCAAATAATTAGTAAGGGAGAACTTCCATGAGGGGCACACATAATGCAAAACTTCTAGTGTTGTCTGGATAGTAGGAATGCCTTCCTAATTAATGAACATTACTCTTCTTTACACTATGGATTGGTTTGATTTTCAAAAAATCATAGGCAGAACCATTTTGTGATTAGGGAGAGAGGTATAGATAATGGAAATTTTTTCCCTGTCACATGGATAGCACCATCATTTCCTGTATGTTTCATGTATGTTTCATATGAGTTAGATTTTCAGAAGGAAGCAAACATTTGTGAACTTGCATTTTTTTATGCTGTATGAATGGTACCTTTATTTCTTGTCACAAGTTGAGTGAATACTGTCATATCAGAATGCATAGTTACTTTACCAAAATCTTGGCAGAGTTTGATATTCAGAAAAAGTAGGAAGGTTGAACCACTGACCGGAGACTTATGCTGCTGTTGAAAACTTTTGTGTCACCTGGAAAGTGCCTTCATGTCAAAGTGAAGTAATGTTTGTCCTGATGAAAACCTTGAATGAGTTCTTTTATCAGAAAAATAGATAGGGGAAATTTTTTTTGGAATGAACTTAATGGGATAATTGAGTATATAACTTGATCCTGAGGTTCTTTCTTTTTGTATAAAAGTTACTAAAAACTTTCATCTCTATCTCAGCTAGTTTAAATAATATATACATTCTTATTTCTGGAAAGAAATTTTTTGAAAACATGGCTGACAAAGGGAGATAACTCAATAACATCTAACGGAAATGAAAAGCTCTGACAGAAAACAGAATAGTTATGATACATGTGTAACCTAGTTCAAAAGATATTTGACTAATTACTGTGTATATGTTTCAGGTCACTGGAGTGGAACAAACAGCAATCGTCATTCTCTGGACTCTGATAATGTCAGATCGGACATCAATCCCAATTCATCATCTCAGGTCTCGCTTGGACAGGATTCTGGTCGAGGATCACCGCTGCCGCAGGATGAAAGGTATAGTTAGACTTTATCAGATTTCCTTGCAGTGATGTACATGGGGAAGTTTATATGCATATTGTTAATTTACATGAAACACCTGAAGATGATATAAATTTAAAAAATGCCTAAATAGAATACAGAGACAAGTTGAAAGGAAAATCAAAGAATCCAAAAACAAGGTTAAGAACTTGAAAAACAAAGAGAGGTACATAGAGCACAAAATAAAAAGCAGGAGGCAGCATAAAAATTTAAAATATATAAACTGTAGAAAAATCGAACATAACAACACAGAAATAAAAGCACTAGAAATATGAATTCCAACTAAACACCAGGTGCTCTGGAAGATAAGTATGTCCTGTTCTCTTAATGGCACCCATCAAATTGTAAGTGGATGAGTTTGGTGAAGAGTCGTGTGAAGAGAAAGTGAGTAATTGAAAAATACAGTAAAACTTGCACAGTGGTCACCTCTTTTAAGAGGACACTTCAGTTAAAAAGACCCCTTCATTTTAAATTTTCAACCTGGAATAGAAGGTGATGCCTTTCTTGAAAGATTAGTTTTTTATCCACCAAAACAAGAAGAGAAATGAAACTGTCAGTTATGGATGCAAATTAAAAAAGAAATAAAAAAATATATATTACATGCCATTTGCTGAAATATTTTGACATGCTGTACTGGTTTATTTTGTGAATCGCTTTAAAACATGACAACAAAGTGTATGTTTTTTACATAGTTTTGAAATCATTGAAATTTTTCTTTATATTAAAGGGGCAGTACTGATACCAATGGTGGTTATATTGGTGATGGTGGCAGCACTGTTACTGATGGAACCTCGATACAGGATGGAAAACTTGACACAGAATCGTGGCTACGAACTTTGGCCATCAGGGCAGCTGCTCGTGATGAAATCTCTACAAGTAGTGCTGAAACTCTGAACTCATTGACAAGACTCACTAAACAAAACATTGAAGCTTTGGACTTGATGATGTCTCCTTCAAGACGAAAGTCAAGAACAATGGAAGATGAAGAGTGCTCAGAATATTCAGTAGATCAGGAAGGTTTTTATACGTCATTTCACAATGATAGTGGTTTGAGGAAAAGTAATGCTACTCTTGTGGATGAAGATGAACTCTCCCACAGTAAGGATTCTCACAGTATTTGTAGTTTTGAAAGCGTCATACATAATCCAGATTCAGAGAAATTTGCAGGCATTAGAAAGAATCAAAATGGCAAGTCTCTGAATAAGGTTACACCTCCAAAACCACCAAAAAGGACATCTTCAATGTCATCGGTCAGTTCAAAGACACAATCCAAGGAAACGTCTCCTAGTGTCATTAGTCGACAGGATTCTTTGTTCTCAGACACTGATCAGGAAACATTTTTCCAGCGAGTGGAGAATAAATCGAAAATTTCATCACATGGAATTCCGTCTTTATGTAATCTGACAAGTGACGATGATTCAGCAACTGAAAAAGGGGAGATAACTAGCCCATCTCAGAACAATGATGTTTTTAGCTATGATAAAGATATATGTAAAATGGATATGAACCAGAACTTCACTAGTGCTATCGATTCTTCCACATTTTCGCAGATTTCGGATGGAAGGACAATGCCTAGTGGTTCATCGATGGATGGAATTTCAGTGTTTACACTTGCATCTGATCAGTCGATGCTTGATTTTGAATCAGCGTCCCAAGACTGCAAGACTTTACCAAGAAAAAATCCATCAAAAGGTGATGAAAAATTTGACAGTTCAGAATACACAAAGTCATGGCCGAGAAGCCACAAGAAAGAAGAATCCAAGTCAATTTTGTCCAGCATTTTGAAAAACAGTGACAATTCACTAAGGCCTCCTAAATCACTGTATTTTTCTCCAATGTTAAACATGTTTGATTCTTCAACACAAGAAGGCAAAGAATATCCAATGCCTCAGTCATCACCAGAAGAACCAAAAACAGCCTCCAAGGAAGAACTAGAAAAAATGGGCGATAACTCTAGCTATATGTTATCGATTCCAATGGCTGATGGTTTTGAAGAGGAATCAAAGCCAGAAGTTCCATCAAAATATCATCCGGTTTTGGTTGTGAAACCTGGTATAGGCAGAAATGATGGGAATTCTGGTAAAACGGAAGAAAATTCTGGGACAGAAAAACAAGGAAAAGTAAATATACAGGAGAGTAGGTTTGCCATTACAGGCAATCTAAAAATGAACACAGCAAATAACAGTAGAAATTTATCAGACTATAACAAAACAAACTTAAATGAAAGTTCATTTTCCGGATTTTCAGGAAGTATAAATTCTATTAATTCTGAGTTTAGCGTGCCAGATAGTTTGACATACGTCAGCATTCCGAGTGGCTGTAGTTCTCCGAATCTGTCAAACATGGACGTTCCTGCTGTATTAACACCCACTGGATCCATGGAATCATTGATGGATTCAACAAAGAAATGCAGTGATTCAATTGACAATTCCAATATTAGCACAACCATGGAAACAGTTGCTATAACTACTAACTCTTTCTCATCATTTAATAATACTAATGATGATGAGCAGAAGTCATTCAGAACATTTTCCGGTGAAATGATCCCAGTGTCTCCACCATTTTGGACATCAACACCCTATACATCATCTGCTGGAATGGCGAATCAGCAGAATATGGATCATTTACAAGAATCGCCTGTCTCATATTCACATACTTCTGATCAACATAGACAGATGCATTCCTCTCGATCATTTCCATCTGACATGAAAAATGTGATATCAAATGACAATATTCAGTCAAAAAGACATTCCATTGGAACAAAGCCACATCCAGTTGTGAATTTAAGTCACATAGACAACACTGATCATACTGTAAATGCAGCTTCATCAAGTAGAACAGATTCTTATCGTGTTGCCATGGTAAATCCAACTAGAAGTGGTTCATATCGTGTAGCCATGAATGAAAGTGCAAGTTATCCATCATTTAATAACATGAGCAGACGATCAACAACACCCAGAGTTAATGTAACCAATCAGATGATCTCACAATCACATGACCAACAGACTTCTTATCATAATAGACAAAGTGATCCATATCATCCAAGTTTGTCTCAGGATCAAAGTTCAAAGTCATATCAAGGTCATCAGTCATCAGAAGGTTCAGGAAGGGGTAGATATAACCCTCTTTATGCATCAGAATCTCTGAAAACAGCATCTTTACAGCCTTCACAACATCAGAAGTATTCAGTATTACAAAATCCTTCAAGCAAAGATCAGAGTCAGTCAAGAAATAGAGGCTATGAAAAACAGCCATCACCTTCACAAGGTCGCCATCAGAAACATCCATCACCTTCTCAAGGTCGTCATCAGAAGCAATCGTCACCTCAAGGACATCATCAAGGTCAAAATTTTGCATATGACGGAAGTCAGATGAAGCAGCCTTTGTCATCATCTGTACAGAATCATAAACAATCCGGAAAAGTAAATTCCCAACCTACTGGCTATAGTTATTCTGCCAAAATAAATTCGCGTCTGAATCAAACTGATCCAATAAAACAGGATAGTAAACATGGGAACACAAATTCCTCTCAAATTAAAACTCATTCAAGTACATCAGCCATCGTCTCAAATGATATAAGTAACAGAACAGATTCATATCGTGTAGCACTAGGAACAAATGATAATCCAGCCAGGAATACCTCTTACCGTGTAGCTGTCAAAGACACAGATCCACTTATTCCCGATAATCGATTGGATGTGATTGAGACGCTGACATCTGGTGGTCGCGATTCCCGTAGAATGGGCATTACAAATATTGATCAGGTACAAGCTATGCCAAAAACAACAGAAAAAAAGGACACAACACAGCAAGTTGTTAGGAGACGGAAACCGGATGTTGATCCTATCTCTGTTTTGTCGAATCGTGAGAGTAACACAAGTAAAACAAACAAGAACAGATTCAGTACATCATCAACCTTTATTCAGTTTGATCCGATTTCAGAAGACTGGGAATTCATGATGAATTCATCAGACTCGTTAAGTCAGTTTTCCAATGGATCAGACCTGATTGATCAAAGTGACATTGTAAGCAGGGAAACAGTCAAAGTGAATGCTATGAGTGGAGGTAAGATGAACTCAGAAAAGAGTTCCAGTTCATCGTTACTGGGTAGTATCAAGAGTACACTGAAGTCTATGTCAGGGAAACAATCCAAAGATTCACAGGATGAAGGACGATTTTCACTAGTATAATATTCTATGTCAGGGAAACAGTCCAAAGATTCACAGGATGAATGCAGATTTTCACTAGTTCAACATTCTGTGTCAGGGAAACAATCCAAAGATTCACAGGATGAAGGAAGATTTTCACTAGTGTAACATTCTGTGTCAGGGAAACAATCCAAAGATCACAGGATGAAGGACGATTTTCTCTAGTGTACCTATTAAAACTTGTTATTATCCCTGCACTTTCCGTAAGAAAGTTTGAGTATATTGTTATCGCCCCTGTCTGTCCATCTGTCAATCTGACCATCTGTCCATCTGTCACACTTATTTCCATATATTACGATTATATACATGTACGATCATACAGATGTGTAATAAGGTTTTAGAAAGGAGGAGGTACGGTAGGGTATCATTTTGGCCCCAAAATGTGAACTACATGTCATGTCCAATTTCCTGTGCAGATTATATATTTTAATTTTCTAACTTTTTAAATCAGATTGATTTTTTAATGCTAAAGTTCTTTTAAGGTTATTGTGACGTCATAAACATGACGTAATCAGAAGTAGTAACGAAAAACTGACCAAAAACACCAATTTTCCTGTGGTTTTTGAATGTGTTAATATAGAGTGCAACTGTGTTCAACCTTAATTTTGGTATATGTTGTGTACTTTTATTTGTCTAACAATATATTAAAATGATATGATAAAATTGGGAAAATTCAAGATTTACATAGATTCTCATGACGTCACTGACTAATGCACGTGCACTATTATATCTGAAAGTTATGGATTTATAAACGGCAATTATTTAACCTTAACATTTAGCACAGTTATTGATTCCATGTCAATTTTAAAATTTTCACAAAAAATTGGGACCAAACACAGCCCTTATCGTACCTACTCTTTTGATTTTCAAACAAGGGGCCCATCATTGAAGAATTTTGAATGAAAATAATTGAATTTCAATGTGACCTAAATGTCACTTTCACTTTCTTATTTTATGCATTTTATTTTGTTCAGTTTTCTATACACTGTACATATTTATAGTTGTACAGTTCTAGAATCTTGATTTTAGGTATTGACTGTGATATGCATATATAGTGGGGTGCGAGGATAACTGTCGTTTCGGACAGTGCTGCTATAGGTGTTAGAATAGTTAGCATTTCTTTTGATCATAGCTAGGTTATAGAATCTATGAAATTTTTTATTTTTTGTTGTCAGAAACTCTAGTTTTGAATGTTGTTTATTGCTCTTTTATTTTGATCAATTAAAAATTACTTTCTTCGATACATTCCTGGTATTTTGTATAATTTATAAAATATCTAGAAGGGAGATAACTCCAGTAAAATGTGTGTTGTACATGGGTTGGATTTAGGTTTTAGTATGTGTTATTTGATGTGAATGAAAATGTAAAAATAGTCAGATCTCTCTCAGAGTGGCCATAAACAAAGAATCTTCTTCCATGATATTTGTGATTATTCTGAAGATGAAAGAAAATGAACAAATCATCCAATTTGCCAAAATTTTCCATTATCAATTTATATTTTACGACCAGAATTATATTTTCTTTTATTTTAATTTAATTTTAAATTATTAATTTTATTTACATTTACAAAATGGTTTTAATTCATGTAAGTGTCTTAACATCAAATTTTTAAAGAATTGTGTGAATCATTGTTGTGTTTCTTGTTTACGATTTATTTGTTTAAGATTTTTGAGAATATGTGCCATTGTATTTAATGTGTGAACATTTCTGACCAATCTAAGTAACCGCGATCTTAGCACTTCCTCCAAAACAAAGAGGGGAGGAAGGGCTGAGATCGCAGTTTACTTAGATTGATTTCTGACATACGTCACTTGTATACACCCAACACAGACAAAATGATACAAAAAGTTAATAGATGTCACATCTTTTTCTCCCTGACTTGATGTGAAACATCCTCCAAAGGTTTGGTACATGAATTTCTAATGAAAGAAACGAAAGCGTGATAAGAGGTCAATTCATGAAATTTGACAAAAATCCTTGAATTTCAAATTTGCTTAAATTTTGAATTTATTTCAAAAGATAAAATCAAGCATTTTCAGTAGAATATTACATCATATGTTACATAAGTGCATAATAGTTACTGAATGGATTGAAACAGCACAATTTGTGTATTATTGTAAATAACTCTTCGCTGATTTAACAAGTCATTTCTAGGAAACTCATTCCATACATTGTACAAACTCACTGTATTTATATTGACAAACAAAATGGCAGCATTCATATTTAAACATTCCATTACCATGGTAACTGCTTCAGATCATGTCTGTTCAGGTCTATATACTAAATATTTTTTACTTTGAAAAGGATGTTTTCCTAGTCTCCTTTTGTTCTATGTAAAGATGATGTATAAAAATATTTCTTGGCATAGTATTTTCGTTTCGTTTTGAATGTTTTGTTTTTAAGAATGGTTTTCTTCAATGAAACTGAAAATTTTTTTATTTTTTTGTTGAGATTGTTAGATATAAAGTTAAATTTTAAAGCTTTTCTTTTTTTAGTTGAAAATTGTTTACATTTTTGAAGATACAGCTTTTACACAAGGCATTTTGGAAACAGATATCTGAGGAGCTGACAAGATATGAGGCATTTACATACCATTTGTATATAAAATTGCATTTAGACAATATACATGTAGCTTTAGTCCTCATTATATTCAGAAACTACTTCACACTTTCTGTATACATGATTCATACATGCAGTTGGTAAATCTTTGGATGTGACAGTTTTGTACATTTAAATATGAGCAATATTTGTAAAGTTATAAATATGAACAATATTTGTTAAGTTATTAATACGAACAATATTTGTTAAGTTATTCCTAAACTGTTCGGCTGGTTGTTAATTTGTTGGTGGTTTACTACTGCTGCAATGTTATGCAACTTAGAATCACATGATTTTGTACAAAAATGCATGTTTTGTACATAATTTCCAATAATTCATAGGCTAATTAAAAAGAATTCCTTCAGATGAACTGCCATCACTCAAAAACAGATAATTTTTCTCATAATAAACTTATCAGGGTAATTTTGACTGGTACATTATACCAACATGTATTAAATTGAAAATTCTGTTGTAAAATCACAAAATATTTAATTAAGGAACTTCAGAATTGAACTGTACAGTAGTTTTAAATCCTACATTTGTAACACAGACAAGGAAATTAGAAATGCTAGAGTTTCTGAACACCTTTGTTTTCTTTCTATTTAGTTGATATAACTGAATTGAATATTGGCAAATATCAAAGGAAAATTATGTGGCTGATAGAATTAAATGCGAAATAAAGATGATGTCATATTGGAAGAAAATTTTGGTCCGCAGTCAAATTGATGAAATCTGTTTAAGAAACTTACAAATTTGCATATTAATAACCAGTTATTCAGTTCATATATCATAAATCAGAAAGTTAAAGTACATTTAACGGCTTCAAGCATATCATAAAGTTTCATTGTGGGTGTATTTACATTTTATAAAGGTGCATATCCTCAAGTGCAAAGACATGATGCATTTGTAATAAAAATTATAAATAAATTTCATAAATCAAAATGCCTAACAGCATTATAAAATCATACGTTCAGCAGCCAAATGTCAGTATTTTTTAACATTATGCAACATATTACATCACAATATATCTAGGAGTATAAAAATTGTAAATATTGACCGTGTAAGTGCTTTGTGATTTGCAGTGATAAGTAAGGCTTATGTAGATCTTTTTCACATGAAATTGTAGTGCAATCCTAAATCTACATATTTGTAGATGAAATAAAATATTTTAGATAAATTTTTCATGTTTTTGTCTAGCCAATGTTCACTATCTTAGAGGGTTGAGAGACAGGTGTAGCATTTTCGGCAGTGGAAATAGTTGTTATACGCTCGCTACGAAGTTGCAGAAGGGATATTGTAACGCGTTCATCCATCTGTCTGTCCGTACTCATTACACTTGTGGACACTATACCGCTAAGGTGTTTCAGTGGATATTTACCGAACTTTGCATAGACATCAACTATGAAGAGAGCAGAAAGCCTATTGATTTTCAAGGTCACAAGATCGTGTCACAGACTCAGCCATATGTGATACTTGTGGACGCTGTACCGCTTATATTTTTCAGTGGATATTTACCAAACTTTGAACAGGCATTAACTATGAAGAGAGCAGAGATCCTATTGATTTTCAAGGTCATATGTAACGGTCAGGGTCACACTGTCATGTCAAAGGTGTGGTCATCCCGTAATACTTGTTGACACAGTGCAGCTTGTAGTTTTCAATGAATCTGTATCCAACTTTGCATGATATTACCTATGAAGAGAGCAGAAAGACTTTTGATTTTCAAGGTCACATGTCAAAAGTCAAGGTTACAGCATCATGTCACAGGTTTAGCCATATGTGATACTTGTGGACACAGTACAGCTTGTGTTTTTCAGTGGATCTGTACCAAATTTAGCTTAGGTATTAACTATAAGGAGAGTAGAAAGCTTATTAATTTTCAAGGTCAAGGGACATTGTTATGTCACAGGTTTGGCCATATGCAATATTGTGGACACACTGCAGCTTGTGTATTTTAGTGGATCTGTGCCACACTTTGCATAGGCATTGATTATGGAGAGAGTGGAAAGCCTATCGATTTTCAGGTCAAAGGTCAAAGTGAAACTGCATGTCACAGGTTTGGCCACATGTAAAACTTGTGAACACAGTAAGCTTCTGTTTTCCAGTTGATCTGTACCAATATTTGCACAGACGTTAACTATGAAGAGGGCTGAAAGCCCGTTGATTTTCAAGGACAAGTGTATACCCAGAATTAAGCTTATTCAATTTTGGAGGGGATGCTCCTCTTTGCGGTTACCTTGCTTAGTTTGTGATTAGGTTAGTTCAACAGGAACAGTTGTAAGTGAATGGTATTTGGTATGCTACTACATTGGTATTAGTGCATTTCAGTTTTAAGTGACTGTTCAGTTTATACTTTCATGACTATGTTTCAGTATTAGACATATGTAGTCGCAACTGGAACATATGTTGATTTTGATACTAAGGATTGGTAGCAACTGTTAGTGCCCAGACATTTTCC